>MU119341.1:0-143818 GCA_014904845.1 Acephala macrosclerotiorum
TTTTTATATTCGTTTTAATATTAATTATTTCGAGTAATTTAATACGTAATTTTTATAAATTAATATTTTTTTACAATTTCGCAATTTTGTAATTACATTATTTAATTTTAAATAATACAATTAAAACAAAAAATTCTCGTTAATTAATTTTCAATTTTCGATTTTTAATAGTTTAAATTTCTTTTTAATAATAATAAAAAGCAAAATATTCAAATCACATATAAACAATTTTCAATGAAATTTATTAAAATAATTTATTTTTTAATATCGTTTTATTAATATAAAAAAATTTAATCGTAAATTAATTCGTTTTAATCGATAAATTAAATTTATTCGAAATAATATATAATTCGTAAATCAATCAATCAATTAATTAAAATAAAAATAAAATAAATTATTAATTAATTTATAATAAACGAAAATTTCTTATGTATTAAAAAAATACGTAATTAATACTATTTTCGAAATTAATTATTTACAAGAATTTTTAAAAAGAAAATATATAATTTTACTATAATAATTTTCTTAAATAAAATTTAAACGTTAAAAGTTTTAATATTACGTTTAAATTTAAATTTTAATTTGTAGAAATTAATAAAGTAATTTATTAAATTATTATTATTATTTGAAATTTTATATTTTTTTTTATAATATTAATAATATTATTTTTTATAATCAATTTCGTTATAATATTGTATTTATAAATTTATTTTTAGTATATAATTAAAAACTTAAAATAATCGTAATTTGATTTTTATAGTAATATATGATAATATTATACTAAAAAAAATCGAAAAAAATAATACTAAACTCGATATATCGAAAAATTTATTAAAATTAATTTTAAATATTATTATTCGATCGATAATAATTTTAAATATATTTATAATTTATTATTTTTTTTAAACGATATTTTAATAATTTTAATTAATTTATAAAAAAGTTTAAAAGTATAAAATTAAAAAATCGAATATTTAAAATTAATATTAATATAAATAAAATTTATTAAAAACTAAAAAATCGCGATTATTATTTATTTAATAATTTAATAATATAACGTTTAAAAATTATAATTTTTATATTAAAAAAATTTTAATACTTAAAAAAATTAATTTAATCACTATTTTAAACGTTTATATTATTATATTATAATAATAAATTAACGTTTATTTATATTCGTTCTTCGTTATATAATATTATATTAAGCGAAACTAGCGTATAAAAACTTTCGAGTTTTTAATTTCTTTTTTATTTAATATAAACAATACGAAAAATATAGTCATATTACTTTAATATTAGTAATATAAAGTTTGATTATATTATATTTATCGCGATACAATTTCGTTATATTATATTTGTTAATTATAATTAATAAAATATATTGCTATATTGTAATTTATACTGGTTTGGCAAAAGAATCACAGCGAGATCTAAAGATAAGAAAGTCGAGACAGTCGTGATATCTCGAAGTCGAAAATAGAGTGAAAAGCTCGTTGAATTCGTGGAGTTTGAAAGTATAACGAGTTCGAGATCATATTAATGTAGTTTCTATTAGACTTTTGTTTTACTGAAAAAGCAACAGTTCGCTATTTGTCGTTTGAGTCTTGAAATAAATCAGTATGCTTTACATTTCGAAGTATTTAGTAGTATTTGCAATTGTTAGAATCGGACTCGCTAAATTTGATTCGTAAAAACTAAAAGTGTTTTTCGATCGTTCGATTATTGTTATGTGATTAGATTCAGTTCTATTTTCTGCAATCAAAGAATAGTAGTAGTTATTCTCTTTGTGAATATGAGATCTTTCGAGTAAAGTGGCTTTTGTCCTATTTCAAACATTGGCGATCTTTTCAATTTCATTAGTCTCGATACTAAGAGAAAACGCTTAGATTTCTAGTTGTATTTTCTATGTATGAGTTCTAGTGATATATACTTGTTTATTTTTATCTTAGAACGGCGAAGTGTCGTAGTCGAAAAAATTGAAATAAATTGATTGCGATTATACTGAAAAATTGAGAGAGTCTTTCGTAGTAATTACGAAATTGTTAAACTTATTACTAGTGTTCTTAGAGTAGTCGTTATAGATCAATGTAGTGATTTAGTAGAGAGTGTTTATACGATATCTTAGAGTAGGCGCTCAAATTCCACTTGTTGCTCTTTTCGTTGTATTGACGCTAGGAAATTGTTTCGATCTATTAAACGTATTGCCAACGAGTTTCTATTAGCGCAGATTACGATTATTATAAGTAGTTGCAGTATCTCTAATTAGTTTTAATGTTTTCGTATTTTGTGGAAAATATACGAAGATTAGAAAACACTAAAAAGCTTGAAAATGTACAGAAAAAAGTCTTATTTCAATTAGAGACGAAAATATAATTTGAGTCAAAGTGAAATCCAAGTAAAATAAAGTTGTATTAGATCGAATTGACTGTAAGACAACAAGAAAATGAAGTTTTAATACAGTAAGAAATTGAGTTAATATAGTAAATCTCAATAGTAGTCTGTATAGTGAATATAGAGACGTCGCTTGAAGTGTATAGAATGTTTTTAGAAATATATATACTATTTTTAGACTCAATATATATTTTAAGTAATTGCTTTTTTCTCGATTTATTCGAAATCGAGCTTTGCTCGATAGAATGATATTAATGCAGATCTCTATAATATCAGTTTAACGATTCGTGAAAAGTAGAGAATTTCGAAGTTTTATAATGATTTAAACTGTAGTAAATATTGAATCTCTCAAAAAAAAGATTGAGCGCAGCGTACTAAAGTCTTGGCAAAGTTTTTCTATTCTTTCTTTGGTATTCTGAAGTTTGTCCATTTAAACTAAAATCGTCTACAAAGTCTTAAAAAGCGATTTCTATCAAATAACAAGAATTTCACGAAGAAAATAAGAAAGTATTCGAATGTTTAAATGCATTTAATGCTATAATTTCATTGTTTGTACTACGTGAAAACTAGTAAAAAAAAAAAAAAAAAAAAAAAAAAATTCGCTTAATAAAAATTGTTTTAACACAGTTCCACTACGTGACTAATAACAACACGATAATTCTTCTTTTTTCGCACTTATATAAAAAGATTTCAAATTGTAACAACTTTGAATCTTAATTCTTTTTAAATTCGAATAAAATTTAAACTTTCTATTTCCTGAAAATAAACTCAAATTATTACAAATTGTGCATTTTTTTTATACTACAAAATTTGAGAGAATCAAAAAGTCATAAGAATTCCAATACTACAACGAACGAAATTCTCAATATTCGATAGAGAGAAAAAGAATCAAAAAAACATACTCAATATATGACTTTGAGACTTAAAGCAGTAAACCAAATTCATAAACTCTGCAGATTGTTCTTCGTAATTCTTCTTTACTCGCTTTCGCTTTTCTTTTTTCCGCTTTTTCTTCTCTCGTTTTCGTTGCTTTTCTTCGTGCTTCTTTCACTAATACTCTTTTCGCTTACGCGCTTTGTCTTCTCGCTATTGACGTTTTCAATCACAATAAAGTGCGATTGAATCATTTATTTTATTCGAAACAATCAATTCTATAAAAACTTGATTTAAATTTCAATCAATACTAATCTTCTACTTCTTATTTCTTGCGAACTTGCGATCTTTTTTAATAACTGCTTTTAAAACTTCACGATAATCTATAGTACTGCTCTCACGAAAAAAGTCAATATAATGCTTACGAATCTGCTTATTATTTAAACTACGAATCTTGATCTTAGAAAATAGTAGAGAACAAGAGATAAATTTTCTAGTACGAGCGCAAGTCTCGCGCTTTACACTTTTCTTTAAAATTTTAAATAAAAAGTAATTTATTGCTTTGACTACTAAATCGAAGCGTATCAATAGATATTAAAATGTCGATTAATAATCAATCCAACTTTCTTATTTTGTGCGAAATAAATCGAAAGCGACGAGATTCTTAAAATCAATACCAATCAATAGTAAACTTTAATCGAAATAGAAATAATAAAGCGATTTTGATAAATACACTAATCTTAAAAATTTCAAACCTTGAAATATATATCGATACTCGTAAATGTACGCAGATTGAATGTCGAGATAATGCTATTGTATAGAAAAAAGGAAATTGCGCTTATTTATGTAAAGAATCAAAAACTCGCAAAACGTCAAACAAATTCGATTTACTTTTAAAACAATCTATTTCAATATTGAGCGTAATTTGTTTGAAAGTGAGAAACTCTTTTCTCGATGCAATATGCGCAAATAAAACTTTTGTTCGACGATTACTGTACTCTTTGATAATAAAAACAATTAGTATTTACTTTTTTAGTACTATTCAAAAGAAGCGCATTCTTACTTTATTGCTATATGAATAGTTAGCATATAATACAAGCTTAAGAAAATGGCACTTAGTCAGATTATAAAACAATCTACACAGTTTTTCAATTTCTCAACCTCCGATTCTAGTCTACTTCTTTAGTATGGATATGCATTCAGAATCAACAAATTAGATGTCGCTGGAGCCAAAATCTCTCGCAACATCGGATTCAACATCCTTTCAGCGACCTCGGGGTTCATGTTTTCTAAATCGTCGACTAGCACATCGAGATCGGACGAGTGTTCTTGGTTTTTGGCTAGGGATCTGATCGAAGGTTTCTGTGCAGAACTACGGATTACAGCTGTGGCGTGCCAGGATCGTGAGAGCATTAAGGTCGTCTGATGACGACCGATCCGTCCGTTTCCTCCGAAAAGCAGTACTCGTGGCCGCGACACGAGGTCAAGGAGTTCTCGATTTCTGATTGTAGCAAAGGGTAGAGACAGTAGACAGCAGCAAAAGTTTGAGGAAATATAAGTTTTTAGCCCATGCCAGCGACTTGGAAAGGGGTTCGGCTAAAGTTATGTCCGAAAATCCGGCTTTAATGTGGCGCTAAGAATCCAACATCGGCCGAAAATTGATATTGCTAGTTTGGGAGATTCGACAACTCGCAGAATCTGATTAGAGCCATTCTCCATAGTGATAAAGTTCATATGCAAGTGGTTTGCAGTGGATCTTTGCAGCCGTAACAAGCGTCGAGGAAATATAGGGGCTGATCACGTGCTGTCCGCTAGTTGAAATAAAACTCGAAGATCTGTAGGGCGGCTCAGTCCTCCTTGGAATAGCTTCTCTTCAAATAGCTGCGAGTAAACGCGTTGCCTCATAATCGCAGCGGCTGGCAACTGAAGGGATGAAAATATGAAACTTCCTGTCATTGTCGGCAGCACAGTGAATCAAAACTCTGGGTTACATTCAAATGTAGATGCTTTCGTGGTAGTCCTGCTCTTGCTCCAAACACCCATTTGGAATCCCGTACCACAATGTGGCTTATTTAGGCCCTAAGCAGACCCTTGACCATCTGATATACTTGTGCCAATCACATTCAAACATTTACCAAGAACAATCGATTCCTTGTTGGGTTCCATCCCAACTTTCGCGGGCCATGCTTACTTCCAAAATGGATTTGACTTTAAGGCCCCACTCCTTACTTTGGGCCACTCCCTGCTTTGGGCCACCTCGCTTAATTCCACTACTCTACTTTAAACTACTATAACTTTTTTATTTTTTAATTTTTATATAAAATAATATAAAATTATTATTTTTAAATATATTAAAATTATTTATTTTAATTTGGCAATTTTTAATCGTAATTTAAATCTTTGTAATATTTCTAATAATTATAAACTTGAAATTTAAACTAATTATTATTTTGCGTCGTTTTTTAAGTGTTAATTATTTTATTTTAATTTTTAATTATTTAATTCGAAGTTTTTATTAAGTAATAATCATAAAAAATTTATTAATATTTTTTACGATTTTTTTAAAAAAAAATTACAAATTAAAAAATCGATATTTTTAAATTAAATTATTTAAAAAGTTTATTTTCGTATATTTTTATTTTTTTTGAACGTTTTTTATATAATAAATATTTTATTTTAATTTTATTTTAATATTAAATTCTTTTTAAAAAATTTTAAAATTAAATTAATAAATTTATTATTATTTTCAAATAATAATCAATTTATAAAAAAATTTCATTATATAAACCGATTATAATTTCGAAGTTTATTATTTTAATTTAATATATTACGTATATAGTAATACTATAGTAGTAATAAAGAGTTTGATTCAATTAAAAAGTACTACTACGAACTATATAGTCCGTGACACGTGACTATACTGGTGCCTGAGGTACCAGTGTGTAGAGAAACAAAGTTTCTCGTAATATAATATTTATAATTATTAAATTATTTATTCGAATTTTTTAATAATAATTTAAAATATCTCGTTTTTTAATTAATATAAAATCGATTAATAAATTCAAATATTTAAAGTATTTATAATAAATTTATTTTAAAAAAACTAATAAATTTAAAAATTGAAATATATATAAAAAAATATAAAAATAAAAATAAAAAATTAATATTATTCGAAAAATATTTTTATATAAATTTCGTTATTTCGTGATTTTTATAATCGTTTAAAATAAAAAATCGAACTTTTAATAAATTACATAAAATTATTTAAAAAACAATTATTTTAATTAATTATTTTACGATAATATCGTTAAATATTTAATCGTTTTCAATTGTAATAAATTTTTAATATTTAAATTTATTAAAAAAATTAAAAAATTATTATTATTATATTAATTTATTTTTAAATATTATTAAAAAAAAATAAAAATACTTTTATAATAAAAACGTATTCAATAAAAAATATTTAATTTTTAAAATATATTTAATAAAAGTTTTAATTTGCGAATAAATAAAATTTTAATTTAAAAATTTTTAAATTAAAATTTAATTTGTAAAACGTTTTTTTTAAATTAAAATTTTTTTTATTTAATTTTTTCGAGTTTAATATACGAATACTTTTTTTACGATCGTAATAAGTATTTATTAAAAGTTTTTTTTTAATATATTTGCGTTTTATAATTAGTTTAAACTGCTCGCAAAATTTAAAATAGATTTATTAAAAGTTTTTCAAGAAATAAAAGTTTAAAGTGCGAAAATTGTGAGAGCGGTGTACTAAGCGAGGTGGCCTAAAGCAAGGGATAGCCTAAAGTAAGGAGTGGGGCCTTATAAGGTGCATCGTCAGGAATGAGGAGTCATGTGGCACTACCAACGAGAATAGAGTTCCTAGGTATGTCAACACTGCCTTGTCTGAAATATACAACTAACAGGTTGAATTAGAAGCCTACTGAGCTTCAACTTTGTATATAATGTCCTCGAGTTCTTAGAACAATCAGAATGATCAACTCGCCATCTCATCAACATCAACATCAACACTTCAGCTCATCCTGTCGATTGACCTCTCACCCCACTTCCCGCTTCTCCTTCAATCAATCACCTACATCAAATCTCCAGACACATCCTTTTTACTCTATTATCGTGAAGTTCTCCACTAGTATCATTCTTGCACTCGCCGGTACCGTCATCTCCGCAACACCACACTCCCTGTCCAGACGCGTCGCAGACCCCACCGGAGTCCAAGACGCAATCACTCAGTGGCTCGCAGACATTGCCGTAAGTCCCCCTTCCTCTCCCTCTCCAATGAATTCGATTTCTGACTCTCATCCAAGCAGGAAACAACTTCTTCAACATCGCCGGTAACGCCGATCCCGACGCAGTCGCAGATGCAATGGCCGTCCTCCCCATGACCATGGATGAGCCCGTCCAACTCATGAACCTTGCCGGCGACGTCCTCCCCGCCGACACCCAAGCCCAAAGCGCCATCCAAGAACTCATGACGAACTTCCCCACCGTTCCCACGGAACTCATGGCTATCGCAATGAGCGGTGGAGATCAGAGTGTGATTCAGACGCAGGTTAATATCATTAATGATTAGACTACGCACGGGGCCCACAAAATCCCCCACGGAGGCTCGGCCAGATTCAAATCACCCGTAAATTTGCTAAAAAGCTCGGATTTGGCTCTTCAAAACTCGTGCGATTCCGCACAATTTATCCGGACTTTATACTACTCGATCTTGGTCCGGGTGCGCGTCCAAATGGGGCCCCATAGGGGGAAAAATGCGCAGCCTATTAATGATATTAGGTATGAGACTGTGTTGCCCAATATTGGGATGTTGTTTAATGCTGCGGCGGCAGAGAATGGTTTGGGTGCTCAGGCTACGCCGCCAGGACCAGTGGTCTGTCCTAATCCTCCTACTTTTGCTGATGTTTCCTGAATGGGTCGTGTTGGGAGGTTGTTTTGTGATTGAGCGGCATTGAAGTGGTATTCGGAGGCATTTGCTGGTTGAGGTTGCATTGGCCATTCGGAGTTGGGCACTTATTTGCTGCTTGAACATTGGCCAATCTCCATTTTCGGATAGGTTTTTGGGAGTCGGCATATAGATGGTGCATTATAAGCTAGCTCAGCAGCTTTTAGAAGAGGGAATCTTGATTTCAAACTGTACAACATGAACAATCTTTCAGCGATTTGTGAATAAGACTTGGTGTTGAAATTTTCATAGCTACCTCCGGTGCTGGAAACTTGGTTCTTGATGCGCGTATCTACAACCGCACAGCATAAGATAATCAAACTCAACCCTCAAATTTTAAGGCAATTTCAGAGAACCTTGACACACTGAAGTAGCGAATGGATTCCCGCAACAACTCTGGGGAAACCATTCAGAATTGGACACGATCCAGCCTTGGAAGAACGAAGGCAGACTGTCAGTAAATTTGCAGAGCGAAAATGAAACACAAATCAGAAACAATGCAGATTCCAGAATTCGCTCAAGCCAAAAAAATTTCAAGTCCGGGCGCGAGGATCTGCGACCGTCGAAAATTGAACCTCACGGCACTTCAGGACCTTCGGGTCGACTCCTTGTGCATCGGAACAGAATCCCTGATGAAGTGTGCACAACACCCGGGCCGCGTGCAGAAAAGCCTAGACCGAGCCGAGTTGCGAGCTGATCCCGATGCCAAGAGAAGCTTGAAAAGAGGAAAGGAGCACGTGACACTACTCAATGCCCGCACGCCTGCGAGTTTCTGGGCTCGAAGAATCGTAAAATGAACTATAACTACAAAACATTGCAAAGAGCCATGTATAACTCGAAGAGACAACCTCTCAATATACGGATTTCAACAGTGAAATACGACTTTATATGCAGCTGCACAGTCAGCAACGCCAGTGTCGCAAAAATGCATTGTCGCGCCAATGACGTAGCCGGAAGCTACCCCTGCAATCCGAGAGAACCGGCCACGACCTTATCAAGGAAGGAACGGCACGACAACAAATATATATCTGCGTGGTCCGTTTTCTTTTCTTCTCTTCATTATTTTTTGCACTCTCCTCTCCTCTCTGTCATTTCTTCGGGTCAACTGACTCCACGGCGTTGTGGTCCACGCTATCCAGTCAATTGAAGCCGTTGATACCCCGCGATAAGAACTGAGACATACATCACATTCTAGCAAGCAATTGACCGCCAGCAACGATGTCTACACTCGAGAAAACGCTCCCGAAGCCCAAGATTGAACTCTACAGTGGCAAATACTTTGCAGCGTGTGCAATTGGAGGAATCATTGGTGAGCAATGCCTCGCAGACTTGATCTAGCACCTCCAGTTGAATGTCCTAGCTAACAACTCTGCTCGCAGCCTGTGGACCAACACACACGGCAGTCACTCCTCTCGATCTCGTAAAATGCCGAAGACAAGTCGATGCCAACCTCTACAAATCCAATCTGCAGGCCTGGAGCAAGATTTACAAGGGTGAAGGACTTCGCGGGGTATTCTTCGGTTGGTCGCCAACACTCGTGGGATACTGTTTCCAAGGCGGTGGAAAATATGGATTCTACGAGGTCTTCAAATACCTCTATGGAGAGAAGACATTCCCAAATGCAAACAGGACGGTCATCTTCTTGGCTGCAAGTGCCAGTGCAGAATTCCTTGCAGATATAGCATTGTGTCCGTTTGAAGCGATCAAGGTTCGGATGCAGACTACTCTGCCACCATTCGCGAACAGCTTGAGGGAAGGAATGAGTAAGGTGATCAAGGAGGAGGGATATGCAGGGTGAGTTCTAGCATTCTGCCCCGCGGATCATCTCGCTGACATTTAGCAGATTGTACAAGGGTCTCTACCCTCTTTGGGGCCGTCAAATCCCTTACACCATGGTCAAGTTTGCAACATTCGAGGAGACGGTTGGACAGATCTACAAGTACCTTGGCAAGCCAAAAGACTCATACAACGGGCTGCAACAGACTGGAGTTTCTTTCTTGGGTGGTTACATCGCTGGTATCGGCTGTGCCGTTGTCTCGCATCCTGCAGATGTCATGGTGTCCAAGTTGAACTCGGAAAGGAAGCCGGGAGAGGGTGCAGGTCAGGCAGTTTCGAGGATATATGGAAATATTGGATTCAAGGGACTGTGGAACGGTCTGCCAGTCAGGATCGTGATGATTGGTACTTTGACGGCGTTCCAATGGTTGATCTATGATTCTTTCAAGGTGGCGTTGGGGTTGCCCACTACTGGCGGTCACTAAACGGAGCAATTTGGATGGGAGAAGGGAGTTTGGTCTTGCTGCAATGTTATTAGAAATAATGAAGCTTAAAGAGATTACCTCGATCTGCCTGCAAGGCAGGCTTGAGGCATGTTGTTTGTGCACATACGCTTCAATCATTCTTTTTTGCACATCAGAAGATGTTGGGGAGACCAGGGCCGGAGAACTCACCACTACCCAAAGCGCCTTGAGTTGCCAGCCGCAAGCTTCGCTTTACGGGAACAAAAGACGCGTTGTGGTTTTGCCGTTGATGCAATGCCATGAGATTCAGGTTAGTCCATAATACAAAAGCAAATCCAACCGAAGTCTATCAATCCGTCAAATCTTTGGGTCAGTCTTATGACAAGTAAACGCCAAAAGGGCAAAAAAGACAACAGAAGTCACGTCCGTGGCATCCACAGCCAACCCTTCACACTCCTCATTTCACGCAGCTCCCTTCGCAGAACGATCCACCTAGCACCCAGATTTTCTCCTCCTAAGCTACAAAGAACCAAAAGTGCCACCAATCAGCTTCCGAAATCAAAATTTCCTCGCCATCAACCCTCAAGACATGGGGAACTCTCAGATAAATTTATGCCTGGCTTTCGTTACTCAGCGATCTTCTCCGTTTCTTTAATCGATCGCTCTGCCGCAGCATCGGCAATTCTCTTCGCATCCTTCAGTCTCTTCACCTCTTAGCTCTCTTCTGATCCACACGTTTCTTCACCTCAGCAAGGTTGACCGCTTGTGCAAGTCTCTCCGTCTCTGCAAGATTCTTTGGATTTCCCACGCACCTTTTCGCATTTTGTCTGTATTTCTGGTCGGTTCTGTAGTGCTTGAGTCCCGCAAGCTTGGCGGGATCGTTCACGAGCATGGGTGATAAGTCTTGAGCAGCTAGTTGAAGTTGGTTGTTACGCCCAAAGAACTCTATCTTGCTGTCTCCAGACTGAGCATGCCCAGTTTCCCCCTCGGTTGTCTGTTCATGATTAATTGGTTGTTGGACGAGACTCTGTGATGTGGCAGGCGTGGCTTGTTGGGCGTCTCGTTCGGGAACTTGCATGACGGGATCGGCACTAGCGACACGCTTGAAGACATTGTTGAAGTGCGAGGTGGTAACAGACCCCACGTTTGGATCGAATTGTTGGTATATAAGAGGAGGAACCAGTAGAGCGATCTGATGAGGAATGAATAGAACTGGATTCATTCGTGCGAATTCGCCGTTGTTGAAGGAGGCATCGTCGGTGCATGTGCTCTTGACGTTTCGCTGCTCAGCCTTCTCACCAATGGCTTTAGCATCTGATGCACCACGTTTTCTGGTTTTAGTTAGAGAGGCGGGCTGAGAGGTGGAGCTAGGGACCGGGATGAGCTGTTTTGGAGAGTCGATTTGCATACCATCGAAGTTCTCAGTGTGGGCAGGGATTAAGATGACGGGAGCTGGATTGTACTGTTCAAAGAGTGTGGGAATTACCCTCTTAGGCCTGAACGGGAGTATCTTGCCAAATAGGCAGGGCTCTGTCCCAAAGCAACATGCGATTTGTTCAAAGCTCTCTCGCCCTCAGCCGTCTTGGGAGTCCGAAGAGCCTTGCGCTCAAGATACTCCTTTCTCACTCTCTGAGTATTCTTCTCCACCGATGGTGGACTGGCAAGTCCAGGAACATCGTTCAAAGACGAAGCAGTTGGGAGATGCATCGTCGAAAACTTGGTCGAAATTGAAGGAAGAGCAACACCGGCAGCTCTCCCACGCATCTTCTCTCCCAACTTCTCAACATCGGCAAGTCTTTTTCTTTCCTTATCCGCATCCCGGAGACTCAACTTCTTAACCGCATCCTCAAGTCCATCCTCATCATCATCAGAGTCACAACCAAAGCTAGACCATTGCCCTCTCTATGGTTATAGTCAGGGGAATCATAATCAGGCTCTCGGCTCTCGTCATCGGAGTCATTTTCATGATCATCTCGATAGCCTTGATAGCTGTCGGCATACGAGCCACCGCGCTGACTGGATGGCGATGACGCATAGCTGGATGTCTGACGGTAGGGAGGAGGAATGTTGTGGTTGTTTCTGAAGTGGGAGGGGATGGAGGATTGGGTGATTTGGAGAGGACGTTGTGTGATGGTAGAAGAAGAGGGGGTGTTTGTGGAGCTTCTGAATTGGGCAAAGGAGCTTCCACCGAGACCACTTCGTAGGAGGGCTTCGAGTGCTTGGTGGGAGATGTCTTCATCGCGGGAATCGGCTGGCACAGCAGCACCTTGTTTGTTTTGCAACATCTTGGTGTATTCTGTTCAGATGTGGGAAAGTTTGATGCGCGTATGTTGAGGCGTGTGTTGAATGATTATGAAGTATGCGCTCTACGACCTGAGGTAGATGCGCGCAGTGGTAGAGTTGAAGAATTGGATGCTCGAATCTCATATATGATAAATGATTTCGAGATGTCCAGAAGTTGAACCTGGAAACTATGAACTGAATGGTGGGAGGATTAAGCTTAAATTTAAGGTTTAAGAGCTAACACCTTTTCTTTCCATCTTTTGATCGGGTGAATGAAATTGTATTCTTATTCATTTTGGAATATGGGCTCCTAGTATTAATTTTAACCAAGCTCGGCTATAATACCAAAATCGTATTATTAATAAAAATCGATATTAAAATCGTAAAATATTAATAATATTAATATTAATTAAACTAATTTGAATATAATTTAATATTATATGTAATTATTATTTTAATATTAAAATTAAAAAAAAAATTTATTTTATAAATTAAATAATTATAATATTAAATTTTTATTTTATTTTATTATTAATAATTTATTTAATAAAATCGTAAAAAGTAAAAATAATTTAATTATTAATTAATTATATAAAATTAATAAAATCGATATTAAAATTTTATAAATAATGTAAATTAAATTAAATAATATTTTTTTTATATATAATTTAAAGTTTAATTATTATTTAATTATAAAATTAATATTATATTTATAAATAACGTTTTATTAAATTTAATTATAAAATAATATTTTTTACGTATATTATTAATTAATTAATTTATTAAATAAATAAAAATTTAATAAAAAAATCGTTATAATATTTTAATTATAAAATCGAATATTCGTAATAAAAAAATTTTATTTTATTTTTTTAAATTTTTTATAAACGTTAATTTTATTTTGAATTATAACGACTTTTTATATTTTTTAATATATATAATATATTTTTCAAAGTTTTAATAATTTTTTTTATCTCTTAATTATAAAAAGAGCCAAATCGCACAAAAGTACTATTATTTCAAAATAAATATTCAAAAGACAAAAGAAAAAATTAAAAGCAAACTTATTACGCTCTCGAGAAATCTCCTTATATCGCTAATCCAAGTCCCGTCATTATTGACAGTTGACCTAGTAACTTGGTAAAAGCCGAAGACTCTTTAATAGCCATACATTCTCCAACTCTCCGCGCTATTTTCTGAAGTTCCAAATTCAGCTCCTTACAGGAATATGGTATAGGGATCAACTGGTATGCGTCTCCTAATTTTCATTTTGATCGAGGGACATGGAGGCAATAGCATCAATCTGCTCAGAGTCTTCGTTGGCTGTAGTCATGCTTTGGTCGTCGTTTGAGGGAATGGTACCTCCAGCAACGTGGTCTGTATTTATCAGCCTCCACTCTTTGCTTGAACTGAACCCCTACGTACTATTTTTTTCACCTAAAGGTTTCAGTAATTCCTTCTTCTCAGCCTCCAAAGTCTGCGTTCGCTCGTTTACAACGTTCAACTCCTTCGCCAGCTCACCAGCAATAACCTTGCGCTCAACACTGGTGACATGCAACGTTTCACAGATGTTGGCATAGACTTTGTACTTGTTGACTTCGGCAGCGAGGTCAGTACGCCCCTTCTCCCAAAGTATCTCCGCTGCTCGGTGCATATCATGGGCTTGTTTCATCTTGAATGTATGCATAATCTCCTGATCCTCCAATTGCTTCTTGTTCAGCGCCAGTGAAGACTCCTGAATGATGTATTGTCAACACTTGAGCGTTGAATTTGAGCTGTGATCCGCGGAATGAGTCGAGGTAAGACTAGTCGAGTTGGGAAGCGGCTGCTTGGGATTGGACAAGGGGACAAGTTCTAGAGGTGAAGCTCTCTCGGTGACGTTGGCTTTGGTTGCTGCGGTTGATTGCTTTGGGGGAGGCAGAAGATGGAGTATGGCGGTGAATGAGAGGATCAGCGATGCGACGTGGCTTGATGTATCTTGGTGCGAGAATGGCGGCAGGCTGGCCTGCGCCTTGCGCTGGGAGATTGTTTTCGGGGAGCGCTGCTGGCAACGAGGGGTTGAGTTGACGGGCTCTTTACGGAGCGCCATCTGTTATGTTTAAGTCTATTCTCTTCTGGCATAAAGGTTAACTGTTGGCCTGCGCAAACGGGGTGCGACACACGTTGAGGCTTCTGAAGTTGGCCAAGTGGTTTGGAAGCGGCAGGATTGTGGCTTCGTTCCTGAATGGAAAGGCTTCTCAAGTTGCTGTTGTGAGAACGGTGTAACGTAGAAGAATTAGGATAGATTCCCGAGGTTGTTCTGCATTCACCACGTATTGACCGTCGCGCAAGCCGAACTTCTGAAATGCCTGACGACTTACGGATACGTGGATTTCTCGCTTAAGATAGGAGACAAAACTCACTAGAAATAAGCAGTTGCTCAACCTTCACCTCCTATCTTTCAAGAAGCCCTCTATATAGCGCCGATGCTCTAGGAAAGACCAAAGTAACGCCAACAATTTTTCGCACTTCCAATCACAAGCTCACAATAGAAAGAAACTTGTGTATGTCGTCCTACTTTCTATGGCGCCCGCTGAACCCCAACCATATGCAAAACCCAAGAGTGAACTTCAATATTGTCGACTCAAAAGAGTTACATTTATATGACGTGCGAGAAACAAACTGTCGAAAGTAGGACGTTATTTCCGCTCCTGAGCATGGAAATTTCGCAACATTCGCGGACTGTCCTCGCGCACCAAAAACCTGAGAGTCAGCTGAAAAATTCCCAACTCAGTGCGATATTCAATGAGCTTCAAGCCCAAGTCGACTCCTATCATGCGAAGCAGCAGACCGCCGATACAGACAAAGACTTGAAGAGAGCACTTGGAAAGGCCCAACTAGAAATGATTCGAGTTAATGGACACTGGGGCCATCCTTCCCGGCAAGTTCCTGCATGTAAGGCTCCCAGATCGCAGCTCGGGAATCTGTCCCCCGCCATCAGACGTATCGACACGATTGAGCAGGACCACCCTGGGGAGACTTTGTAAGACAAGGAGGTAATCGCAGAGCTGGAGAAGGACCTAAAAACATCGAGAAGCGAGCTGGCTGATGCCAAGGAGGACATGGAGGAGTTGAAGAAAAAGTTGATGGCGGCGGAAGAGTATCCACAAGCTCAGAAGCTGAATATGGCAACAGCATGATGATGGGATGGCTGTGCACAGAATAAGGGAAGTCAAACTCAGCAAGCACGAAGATAGCGCTGACGCCGAAAGCGAACAACGCCACGCCATCGACACAATGGAAGTCGAGCTGAAGACTAAAGGCAAAGATATCAATTTCATATAATTGGAAGCTGAATATGTGACGAAGCTCAAGGAGCAGGTTGCTGATGAGAAAGCTAAGGTCAATGCACTTATGTTAGAGGTCAAGATTGCGAATCGCAAAGTGGAGGGGTACAGTTCTGTGAGTGAGGAGAAGAGAATGGCAGTTGTCTTGGCGTTGGTTCGTGGATAATCCCACTCGCAGTTCCGATTCTACTCTACTACGCTGGTAAGCTTTGTAATGAGATGAAAGTTGACAATTACTAAGGTTAATTCAAGACATATATTGCCATGAAAGCTTTTGTATTTTAGGGGAACAATTAAAAACTTTGGTTTTCAAAAATAGAAGGCTCCTTTCTTATCAATGCATATTGTTGCCTAGACAATGCGGTCGTTGTCGTCAATAATCCACTAATTAGATTCGAGCGTTTTGAAAACCCGCGCCCGGGACGCTGGGTAAAGTTTCGTGGATATCAGTTGGAGGGTATCTTGGGCTAGGGATTGCATCCAATTGGTTGATTGTATGATATATTAGGAGGCAAAACAAGTGTATAGAATAGATACTAATATAGAATATAAGTGTGGAACCACTGAGATCAGAACCCCTGCACTAGACCTAATTTGGATCCCTACGTTGATTTTCTATTCAATAATAGGGGAGGGACTCTTCGTCCGACGAGTGGTTTTATCTCGAGACGGGTTTTCACACAAATTTAGGGATGTTTGATACATGGCTACTTGAGGTAATCGTACTGTAGTAGATGCGCGACACTGAAAGTCTCTGGTAGAATATATAAAACAGGACGTTTTTTTATTGTCCCGCTACCAACTACCAGCTATAGCTGACTGGTAGTTGCCAGGAGAAGCCTATGGACACTACTCTTACCCACTATCTTAAATGATAATCATACCCTGTGTAGTTACACCAGAGAATCTTATACTCTCAGCTTCGCTGGCTCCAAGCGAGCAATGTTCTAGTCAAAAGAAGGCAGCAAGATATTAACAAGAATGGCGAGCGGCATGGACACCGATTCTGGAAGGCCACCGTTGAGGATGAGTCGTGGGGTTAAGAATAGAACTGGTCACATCCGGATTAAATCAAGATCAATTCCGAGGATTGAGTTTCTTGGCGTAATTTTTGGGAGTAACGTAGGAAAGCTTAGCAAAAGAAGACAATTTTGTATTAGTCAAGTATAGGTAAACTATAGTAGCATCTCCTAGGCAAATGCCATTGCCCTACTTATTAATACCGTGTTGCTAACCTAAGATAGCTAGGTATATAGCATTTAATCCTCAGTTGAAGCCCAGCATTTTCTTTGGACAAACTTTCAACTTCTCTCTCTAACTGGGCAATATATTCGATAGCTTTTTCAAGAATCACGCCCTGAGGTCATTCTTGTTAGCACGTGATCAAGAATTGGCTTCAGCGCAAATATGTGGAAGACGGAAGAGAACAATTAGTTCTTTGAAGGCATTAGTGAGGGAAAATATATATTACCTTATTGCACTTCTGAACCTTCCTGCTTTCAGCGGTGGCGTCACCATCCATGCCATCTTCACCCTCCTCGTTCTCTTTCGTTGGAGACCGGAGACTGGGGATGCTATCGCGCAAGGCCTGAATTCTGCTGTTCAAGTTGTTCCGATACTTCTTCTCAATGAGGTTGTGGGCGTTTTGGCGCTTGGGGCATGCGGGCACCTTGGCGCGAGAATTCTCAGATCGATGTTGTTTTCGCGCCCGCATTGTCGTCGGCCTCTTTGTTCCCACGTCGTTCTCAACGACGTCCCAAGCTGAATTGGACTCGGAGCTGCCTGGAGATGAAGCCAAGTTGGGAGTCGCGATGGCGGGGGAGTTCTCTTTAGAGGGGCTATTGCATGGAGCAGTTGGGGTGGTGTTTTCGAAGGCGGTGGTAGATATAATCCAAGGATCGATGAATGAATTTTGATCAAACGGGTCGTTTGCACTGAGAGAAGAGGAATCCGATATTGGCGATGGGAGCTCAAACACAGGTGGACTTGAGGAGTTGAATAGGCTGAAACCGGATTCTAAGTCGTCGAGGCTTTGTAAGTCCTCAAAATTATAGGCTAATAGGTCGTATTCTGTAGTATAAAGTTAGTATAATCTTTAGAGGGCTTCGATGAAAAACATACGATTGAGCCACAAAGAATATGGCCACACATCTGAAGTGCTATTGGCAGGCTTTGATTTACAAGGCTCTGCAAACCAGCTATCTTCCAAAGGTTGATCAAAAAGCTGGGTTAGGAGAGAGTCAGCAGCTGTCGTTTGAACTGACAAAATGTACAAAAATTAAAAGTATTTCCGAGGAAATTAAAAGGGTCACTTTTCATAAAATTAATGTTTTTGGCACTAAGCAACTAGAAAGTTTATGGCACAAAAATGGCCCTCGCATAGAGCCCATATATACAACTGGTTGAAAAGCAAAGGTCACATACCTGAGATTCCATGGCTTTGTAATAACAAGTATACTCGGGGCTCGTTTAAAAATGGGTCTAAGCGGATATTGCTAGTATAGGGCAGAAGTCAAGTTATGCTAAATTTTAGGTATGCTGATTGCTGAAAGTGAGTATCTGGCTATAGCGTTCTGCAAGTAATGGATACGTGGTAGTGCGTTTAATCGCTCCTTTAAGTATATACAAAGGCATTTGGTGGTGCCTCGCAAATCACGCCGAGGAGTCCTGCGCGGAACCGCGCCAGTCTCGTGGAGAGCGCGGCGAGCGGATGCAAGACTAGCCACTTTCCATTCCGAGCCCTGAGTTTCGCGAGGAGGAATTAAGCGCGCGCGGGAGAATCGCCTAATCGCGCCCGATTACTACCATGCCCCGCGGACCCACCCTTTACAACCCCTGTAGTCCGAGGGTTTTGGAAGCTAAAGCGAAGGCGGGCAGCAAAATCCCGCCCCTCGCGTCAGCTGGAGTGCGGGAGCGGCCGTTGAATGCGTTTTCCTATACTCACACCCGCGGAATAGAGATTCCACTGGTTGATGGGAGAGGAGATGCATATAAGCACACAGGTAACCCTACAATATACATTAATCAAAGATCTAATTTTCGATGAAATCCTGCACCAGCTCAGAAAGAAGCCCTACTACGCAATGGCAGACATCTATTCACTGGCAGGAAGAGTACGCGGGAGACTGGCACAGGAGGCGTCACGCAAGGATCCGGATATACGCCGCGTCTTGGGTCACGCTAAACTCCTCGACTATCTGTTCATCGAGCTCTCAGTCAGAGAACCCACTTGGAATGAAAATGGCGCTCAAGACCAAGTCGTCGCAGGATCTGACAAGTACGACTCTAAGGATTCGGATGATTCAGACTCAGACTCAGACTCTAACTCGGACTCTAACTCGGACTCTAACTCGGACTCGGACTCGGACTCGGATTCAGATTCAGGTTCGGAATGGCACTCTTATGAGGATTTCGAGCAGGAGGGACCTGGAGACTTTGGCTACGAGGAGAGTTGTGACGACTGCGATGCTGATGAAGAAAGCGCTGCACGTGACTGGGCCCCAGTGGAATTCTGGGAAATAGCAAAGCCAATTGCTGGCGGGCGACCCATACAAGTCAGCGTTCACGAGGCCCGGGACGAGATCGAGAGCTAATTGGAGGGCGGAGGGCGGAGGGCAAGTCCGCGGAGAGTGGAAAGAAGTCCTCGGGCTTGGAACAGTTTCCTCGGAGTCCTGACTAAGCATGCATAACGGCACGGCCTCTATGTACATATGGGCCTTGACTTGGAGACATATTCTTTCTACTTCTGAGCAACACGGGCAAATGCAAACGACATGTCCGCTCCCAAGGAACAACAGAATATTGTCATTATAGGTATAGTCTGGCACACCACTACGTCGGGTACTCTTCGCTAACGTGACATGTACCAAGGAGGTGGAATCATAGGGTGCACCACGGCATACTACCTCACCCACCATCCTCAGTTTGATCCCTCCGTCCACGCCGTCACGCTCATCGAAGCTGCGAAACTGGCCAACGGAGCTTCGGGGAAAGCTGGTGGGCTACTGGCTGCCTGGGCCTACCCAAACAAACTTGCCAGGCTGAGTTTCGACCTACACGATCAACTGGCCCGATACCATAACGGTGCTGAGCTCTGGGGCTACCGTCGCGTTCGATGCGGACAGCTGACTGTTGTTGCGGCCCAGCGAAAGGATACTTCGAAGCTGGAGTCGAGTGGCCATCCGACCATTGGCCTGGGGAAATGGTGGGCCCGAGATCAAAAGAAATCGTCGGTGCTGCCAGATGACCTAGACTGGTTTGACTACAAAAGCGCTCAAGCCTACGAAGAATTCGCAGACACAAGCTCCACTGCGCAGGTGCATCCTTTTCAATTTACAAACTCCATGGCGAGGCTGGCAGAGCAAAGCGGGGCAAGGATTATTATGGGAACGGTGGAGCGTATCAATTGCTGCGGCGCGGATGGCGCGTCCGAGAATACTTCACCGCTGACCGCCTTTGACGATTTGACACAAAAGAAGGTGGTTTCGGTCACTTACGTGGACAAGACTACCTTGGAACAACACACTCTTCCAGCTACAACTGTTGTGCTTGCCGCAGGACCTTGGACCCCTACACTGTTTCCGAAAGTCCGGATCCACCCACTGCGTGCGCACAGCGTGACTATCAAGCTCAAAAGGCCAGTGTCTGCTTACTGCTTGTTCTCTGATATCCGCCTCTACGACTCTCGATCGACCGTTGCAGCTGCGAAACCCATCTCGTTGGAAATTTATGCACGTCCGAACAATGAGGTTTACATTTGTAGCCAAGGAGATTTGGATATTCCCTTGCCACCCCCTAGTAACGCTGTTGAAGTCTCCCCCGAGAGTTGCCAGGACATTATCAACGCTGCTACGAGTGTGTCGGACGAGCTGCGGAACGGCCAGGTGACGGGAAGACGTGCGTGCTACCTGCCCACGTTAGATATTAGAGCTAGCAGCGATCCTCTGGTAGGCCAGACAGACGTAGCGGGACTTGTTCTAGCTACGGGACATTCGTGTTGGGGCATCTCCAATGCACCTGCAACAGGAAAGGCGATTAGTGAGCTTATAATTGATGGAAAAGTTAGCTGTATGGACATAGCGAGTTTAGACCCTAGAAGGATCTGTTAACAGATCGCGCAGATAAAATAAACAATCAAACAATCACGTGATGAGAGACCCAAAACCCACTCGACTTCGTGCCTCAGGAAACCACTGATTACTTCCGAGGTCCGACTTTACTAAAAAGGATCTTGAATGAACATACAACGTACCTCCCTATCCTTTCACAATCTATCACCCCATACCCCACACTATGTCGTCAGCCCATAATTATCGGGTGACCAAGCCCACGCAGCGCACGCCGACATGCGACATGTGCAGATCTAGGCATCAAAAATGCGGCGGGGAACAGCCGCGGTGCTCGAATTGCAGGCTACGGGGTATAAACTGTTCGTACAGTGGCTCGAAGGCACGGGTGCCAGAGACCAAGAAATCGCCTGAATCCACCTTTGCACTATCGTTTGTCCCCAGTGTCCTTCTCTTAGCCAAGACCTGACTAATCGCCGCCACAGATCGAGTCGGCTCTCCATTTCAGATGCCGACTACGACCGCCTGTACTCAGAGATATTCGGCGACATCGTGTGTTACATCTCCCCCTTTGTCGAATGCGCATCACGGCTGACACTTCTGGCGCAGGTTCGGCGCCTTAATCTAGATAAGGATCACAGCTCCGGGCGCCACGAAGATGCCATTCTGGATGCGCGACCAGGCAATGCCAGCTTGCCCACTTTTCATCGCGAAGTCTCTTCTATAGTCGGGGAACAGGTCTCGCCTGACAGCGGGCATCCTACTTTGCAGTCTGACACTAACCCCATCAGAGAGCCCGCTCTTGAACGGAGTCCAGATCATGTCCGTAAGATCCTAAGGGAGTCCCTCCCGTCACAGGACGTTTCTCGCCACCTTCTCGATATGTTTTTGGACTATCAGAACTCCATATTCTATGTTTGTAACAGAGAGGAAGCGCAGGCTCAGTTGGCCTTTATGTACGAAGAACCGGCCTTGGTCAGCATATCTTGGTTTTGTCAGATGTTCTTAATCTTCGCTGTAGGCGTCCAATTCGATGATATCTACGACACCGATGGAGCAACATACCGTGAACTTGGCCAAAAGTACATCGACGATGCCATCGATGAGAACCCCCAAAGCACGATATGGGTTATACGGGCGATGCTTCTCCTTTGCATCTATGAGCCACCAACAAAATGGAACTCCGTATGGATGCACCTTGGTAACGCCATTCCTCCCCCCAAATTCTCGGCGAAACTGAGGCTTATAATCGATAGATGCCGCCATTCGAGGAGCCCAAAGGTTTCAGCTAGATATGGGACATAATCTTCTGAACGAATTATCAGACAACGAGTATCAGGAATGGCGGCGGCTATGGTTAACTATAATCTCCTTTGACCGGTATGTCACCTATGCGAATTGTTGCCCGTAATCATTCGTATCTCATTGTGCTACAATAGCTGGGTAGCAATTTTCCTGGGACGACTACCACGCATCAAGGAAAGTATTTCCAGAGATCCCATTTTCAAGGTAAGAGACAAGAGGAATGTTCATTATCGTCATTTGATAACAGTTACTAGGACCCGGATTTCAGATCGGCCTTGGAGAATACCCCTCAAAATAATGTCACAACTTTAGCCATAATATCAGGAGACATATTACGCGATATGTATTTTTCAGAGCAGCCTAGTCTCAATATATGCCGCAAATACAAAGGTGAGCTCGAAAAATGGATGTCAAGTTTGCCAAATCCACTTCAGCAATACATCCAATCGGGCGAAGTTCCAATATCCCCCAGGGACCAGGCTGAAGCCATCGTGAGTTTTGAAGCAGAAAGTTGTAAGCATTCATCTAACACAGTTTTAGTTCAATTTACATTTCATGCACTTAGGGGCGTGGACGTTGGTCACAAGGCCATTCTTATTGAGGGTGTTGAAAATGAAGACGTCAAGTAACTTTGGGGGGCCTATTGTATCGGCGATATCGTCTGAAGCGACCTTGTGGTACGTAACTCTATCGAATCTGATCAATGAAGCATTTGCCTCCATGTGAATAAGACTAACATCTGAGTTCAGCATTGACTATGCATCTCGTTTAATCAATAGCGCCACTACAATGTTAGGTTCTTCATTTACACCAAAGAAGTCGTTCATGCCAGTGTACGTTTAACTATGACTATCCTGGTCTCACTGTACAGCACTGATACTCCTACAGGTTTTTCTTGATCAATGCAGCCCATGTTATGATTCTTGCGGCTGTCTGGAAATTAAAGCAAAACGGGGGTGGTTATGGACTGCCAGAAACATATGATCAGGCCCGCGAGCTCGCCGCAATCGACGCCTCGATTCAAATCCTCGAGTTCTGTGGCCAGAGAAACCCCTTTGCTCGCAGGTATTCGATTCTGATCAAAGGCCTTCAACGACAATTAGTTTTAGGCCTATCAACCAAGGCCTCTCCAGGCTCGGCACCTCCCGTTTCCTCCATGTCGTCTTCAGCGTCTGTAACAGATTCAGATCCTGCGGCCGAAAGCCCTTATTTCCAAAATCTGAGGATTTCGGTTGAGCAGAGTGATGGTGGCCCTACATTGGGATTATCGAGGACTTTTGTTGGGCGAGCATCTTACGCATCTGATAGTCCTTTAAATATCAACCTTGAAGATTGGCCGCCTAGCCAATTTGGGACGCTAAGTCCAGGGACTGAGGAGTCTTATGGTAAGTCTAGCCTTCTTACCGATAATGTTTTGCTTTATAATGTCTATACATATACTTACCTGCGAGCAGATCCTACATCCTCCTTTTTATTTTAATTTAACGAGCAAAATGTTTCACTCGTTCCGAAAGAAAGGGCCCATCCGGCGGCTCGCTAAGCGAGCCAATAGCGGACGGGCCCTTTCTTTCTTTACTCGACACACATTTTGCTCCGCAGGCCTCGCAGGGGCGCCCCTGCGGGGGGCTACAAAGTCTTCGACTTTAGTAATCTACCCCTATTTCAAGTTTCAAGTTAATAGCTCTTAATTTAAGCGTTTTATAAGCATTTGAAGTTGGCATAGTTATTGAGGTGAAGTAGTAGTTTGAGATTCTGCCGGGCGGTGAAGCCGATAAGCTGATAAGCTCCTCAGTGTCTAAGGCAAAGACGCACTTCTTGCGGAGCCTTATATTACCAGGGGGACACCCCCTGGGACCCCCCTTAAAAGCTGCGCAACTATAGAAATGTCTAGCACTTCAGTGAGCGCCTGGATGCCTAAGGCAGAAACGCACTTGGAGAGTTTTGGTGTTTTTCATCAGAGGGAGCGGTTGCTGGCCTTAGTGCCTAAGGCAAAAGCGCACTTAGGAGAGTTTTGCGATCGCTATTTTTATTAAGTGTAATTATATTTTATTGATTTACGTAATAACAAATTAATAAAATCGCTTAAAACTTAAAATTTGATAATATTTAATTGAATTTCAATTTATTTACAAGTTTTATACAATTCGAATTAATAAGTAAATTATAATTATAAACGTAATATAATTAAAGTTTTAATATTCGTTATAAAATCGCGAAATTCTTAAAAAAACTAATTAAATCACTACATTTGAATACTTTAATTAAATTTGAATTAAATCGCTTATTATTAAAATAAATTTTATTACGTATTTACGAATAAATATTAATATTAATTTTTAAATTAAATAAATAATTATTTAATAAAATTAAAAATTTTATAATTTTTTATAAAACCGTTTTTATAAAGTTTATAAAAATTTTAATTTTATTAAATAATTATTTATTTAATAAATTATTAAACGATTTTTTTTTTAAAATAAAAAACGTATATAAAATTTTTAATTTTTAATATTTATATAAAATAATTTGTTTTTTAAAAAATATAATTTAAATTAAAATTTATAAATTAAAATATTTTTTATTATAAAATAATTATTATATACTATATTTTCTGTGTTGAGAAAGTAGTGTATATAATGAAAAATAATTTATTTTATAAGATTACGATATAAAAATTAGATTCGATAAATTACATTAAATTAAACTAGATTGTATTATTTGACCTCGGATTTTTTCACGTAATAAAGTGCTTTTTTTTGAAGATTTTTTACGCTTTCGTAAGATTAAAAAAATCTTACAAAATTTTTTCTTTTTTTATTTTATTTGAAACTCAAAATAATTGCAAATTTGTAATTATATTTTTCGTTTTTTTGTAAAAACAAAAAACATTTCGCGTATATAATTTATATTGAAAAAAAAATTTGAAAAATATTATTTTAATTTTAATATTAATTTTTTATTTTTATAATTATAAAGTTTTTATTTTTCAATCAATTTTTTATCGTTTTATCAATAATTTTTACATTTTCTTTTGTATCAATTCGCCGATAAAATTTTAAAGAATTTGAGAGAAAATAGTAAATCTTAATACTAGTATAATAATAGAATATATAAAACTTATCGACGTTAAATACATCTAGTATTTATACGACGTAATCGAATTCAATATATTTAAAAAATAAAAATATTAGTTTTAAAGATTAAAATATCGACTTTATAAACTAATATAATATTTTAGTGAAACTTTGTATTGATTTGCGAAAACGAATATCGATTAAACAAACTATTTATAATTTCGATTTTATTAATATTATTCTTATGAAAAGTTATTTAAGTAATAATTAAAAAGATTTTAATAGAATACAAAATCGCGAAAAATGTATTATTAATAGAATTGAAATAATTGCGATATTAGTAGTAGATAATATTATTGTATATTGAAATTGTTTTTCTCAAAATTAGTTTAAAAATAATATATTATCGAAACAAGCGATAAAGATTAATTTAATTGTTTAAAAATCAAAAATTGTTTTACGATATTGTAATTATTTTATAGAAAAAAAGATTAATTCGTTGTTAGATTTTTTGTTTTATTGTGTTTTGAAATAAATATTTGCGAAGTGTAATTCGTTTATAAGCCCGGTAATAGAGTACTTTGTGTAAATGTATTTGCAATTTTTTTGACGTATTTTAAAATTTTAAAATCGAAGTATTTCTCGTACTACGGTTTCTATTAATTCTTTATATTTCGAGAACGATAAAATCGTGTTTTTAGAATTTTATTGATTATTTCGATCAAGTTCTCTATTTTAATTAATATATCGTTCGAAATAAAATCAAATAAATTCTTTTAAAGTCTTTGAAATACTATTTTCTTTAAAACAAATTTCTCGATATATTTAATAATCGATTTCTATTTTTTTCAAATCTTAGTATAAAAAATATTCGTTGGTAAATTTTATAGTATTTTTTAATACTTGTATAGTCAATTCAAATCGTTAGTCTTTATAGTATTTATATCGAGAAATGAATTGTATTTTCTGAAAACGACGATTTTATCAATTTTTACGTTTTCGTTTTCGATTTTTTTATCGATATTTATTGTATTTATTTCAAATATCTTTGGTCGATTTTATTTTATTTTAGTAAAAATACTAGAGATTAACGAAGGTCGTAAAATACTTAAACTAATTATTGTGTAATTTATCGTAGTAATTAGTATAATTTGTGTACGAATTTTAAAAAAATTTTTGATTTTTTTTAAAGTATCGAATTCATTGTTATCAATCGCTACAACGTTTAATTTTTAGAAGTAATTAAACCAACGATAAAAAACCAATTTTATTAAGTTTTTAAACAATGAATATTGTTCGATTTTGAATTACTTCGTAAAATGAAACAGTTTACTCGTTTTATTTTCGATGTTTTCTTTGAATTTATATTTTGTATTATTTTTGATATAGTCTAAAAAAAGTTTTTTCGCGGGTTGTAATAAGAAATTGTAGTTTTTGACGTTGATTTTAGCGATTAATCTCGTGTTTTCGAGTATTAAAAGTTTTGTTATTAAAGCGTTTATTAGTTTTAATAAATTTGCTAATATATCGTTTGCGATTCTAATTAATTGAATTATTATCGAGTATATTTTATAGTTCAACTTTCGAATTATTTTTATTTTTATTTTTTGTATTCGTTTTATTGTTTTAAAGACTTTATTAGTATTTGATCGAAGTAAAATTAATTCGATTGAAATAAAATTTTGCGTCGATAATTGTAAAATCAAAGTTAAACATTCGAATTCGTTTTTGATTTATTGGATTAATAAATAGATATAAAAGTTATTTAAGTCTAAAGTGAATTTAACGCTTTTAAGTTTGCTTTTATTCAATTCAATAAATAATCGTTCGATGAAAAGTTTCAAATTGTTAAAAAAATCGTTATATTTAATATAGAATTTGTCGATTTGAAATTGAGTAAATAGTTTATTGTTGAAAATTTTTCGATAAATAGTTTAGTATTTTTTTGTGCGAAAAAAAAAAGAACGTTTTATTGATTTTTTGAAAACTTTTATCGTTTTTTGATTGAGAAATTTGAGAAATTGAAATATTAGATTTGTATTTCTTTGTTAAAAAAACTTGAAAAATTCTTTTTATATATATTTGAAAAAGTTAATATACTATAGAAAAATTTAATAGAATATTATTAGATTTAAATAAAGAAACTAGTGAAATTACTAAGGGAATTAATAAAATGTTTTTAGAATTTAATAAAGAAATTGAGAAATTGAGTGCGAATAATAGTAAAATCTTTGAAAAATTTATTTTGTATTTATAATGAAACTCGTAAAGTATTTCGTAATCGAAAACGAATTTATTATTTTTATTTGAGATTAAATTGAAAAAAACCAAATAATAAGTAATATTATTTAATTCGTCGTTTAATAAGAGTAATAAGACGTATTGTTTTCGTATATTGAAAGTGAGTAAATTTTTTTCGAGTTCGATAAAGTTTGTATCGAAGGTTAAAAGTTTGCGAACGTTGAAATCGTCGTTATTAGACGCTATACGCTATTTTGTAAAAGTAAAGTACACAGTAAAATCAAATAATTTCGATTTTAAAGATTGTTATTATTATTAATAGAATTGAATTATTGTAATTATTAAAAGTAGAGATATTGTATAAAGAAAAATTGAATTAAGCAAATTGCAAACAAGTGAAATTATACTAATAAATAAAGTGAATATAATAAGTTCAAAAGTGAGATTTTTCGATCGATTAAAACTATATAGATTTTTTTGAATCGATTGTTTTTTTGGAACAATCTCGAGATTTGTGTAATTGTTCAATTTTTTGTTATTGAACTCGAGATTGGTTTTTTGAGTAAATGCGTGTACGGATTCGAGTTAAAAGTTTTAATACGCGAGTTTCGTATTTTTAGATAAGTTTGATTGCGTTTTTGAATAGTTCGATTTTATATTATTAGTTTTATGCGTTATTGTAATTTTTTTATTTGATTAAATATTCGAGATTGTTTTTGTCGTTATATTAAATGTATTTTTTGTTAATAATTTTTTTAAATTTTTAAAATTTTTAATTATTATTATATTCGTCGTTTGAATCGACGTTGATTGGTTTTGCGATATTTGGTTTTAGTTTGTTATACGAATTTTTGCTTTTTGATGCGAAGTATAAATAGACGATAAAGATAATTAAATGGATTTTTTAATGAGAGAGTAATTGTAATTTATATGTAAAACGATCGATGCGTTTTTTGATAGAAAAGAAATCGATTCGTTGTTTTACTAGTTTTGAATTTGAATAATTTAAAAGATTGTAATTTTTATGAAATTTAATGTATATTGAATCGTCGATATTTATTGTAAACGATTTATATTTAAAATCGTATCGTTTTTTTGACGAATGTAGTAATAAAATCAATAGTCAATTGTACGTTTTATTGATAAAATTTTCGAATGATTTTAGAAATATCGAAAAAGTTTAATTTGTGTAAAAATGATAAAACTGTATTTACTTTGCAATTAATAATAATTTCGTTTAAGTTAGCGTTAATAATTGTTATAAATGTATTGTTAATAGCGACTTAGTATGAAATAATATAATCCGTTTATAATTAATCGAAGTAAAATATAGTAAAATAACGAAAATCGATTTCGATTTTTTGTATAGTTCGTTTTAATAGTTTATTTGTTTATAAATATTAAGCGATAAATATACGCAATTTTGTATTTATAAATTTAAAGATAATTCGTTAAAATTCGAAAACGAATTTTTTATTTCGATTAGAAATAATATTATTCGATATTTTTTAATTATAAAATACGAGTATTATAATTAGAATTTTGATTTAGTTTTCGATTGTATATATAGTATATTTTGAAATAAATAGTCTTTTTTTGAAGAATTTGTAAAATATTAGTATTAAATAATCGAAAAAATCGAAGTTTTCAATTTTTTACGAAGCGATCGTTTTTACGATTAAAAGATCAAAAATAAAATCAATCGCGATTATTGCGAAAAGTTTTAGCTCGATACGAATTGATTATAGAGAATCGTGTATTAAAAATCGCAAAGTTTTGTTGTAAAAATAATTTAAATAATAAATTAAGTATTCGATTAATTTTTTCGTTAGTTTATAAATTGTAAAATTCGATAATTTTTGTTTTATTTTCTCGAGATCGAAGTAGTATTTATTGTAAGTTTTTGAAAAAACGTTATAAAATATAATTTTCGAAATATAAAAACGATTAAAGTTTTTGTAAAAAATATAGAATAATAAACCATTTTATAGAAAGAAAAGAAAATTATCGATTTAAATTTTTCGAGAAATTAGTTTATTTTTTTTTAATCGAGAAATTTTAAAATCTTATAAAAATAACGATTTTTAGTATAATTTTCTATAAATCGTAATTTGTATTTTAAATCAATAATAATTTTCGAGAACAAGTAGAGATTATTTAAAGTATTATTTTTAAAAATATTTCTCGAGAAAATAGTTTTGAATTTATTTAAAGTATTAAATACAATGTTTGATTTTCTAGAAATGTATTTTATTTCGAGATTGAATTGAGAAAAATATTCGAAAATTGTAACGAGTTTTATATTAATTTTAGTAGTATCGAAAATAGATAAAAAGATTTAATTACAAATGTTTTTTATTATTGAATAATTCATTAAAATTTGAATAAAGCGCTTATTACTTTGAATTATAATTCGAAGTCTTTTATAGATATATACTAAATATATTATTTCGAATTCGATAAAGTAATAATATTTTTCGACAAAGAAAATCAATTTACTTAAAAATAATACGAATTGAATCGTAGAAATTAATAAATTGAAAAGATTTAAAATTAGAATATAATCTTTTTTAAGATAAAAAACTATAATTTTAAAATCGTTTTTAGAGATATTGATTTTGAAAAAAAACGATTTATTTGAATCGTAATAAATCAATATACGTTTATTTGACAAATAAATTTAAAGATTTTTTTACGATACTTTTTTTTGATTCGTGGATTTTTATGTAATACGCGCGTAAAAGTTTTTTTTCTTTGTTTTTTTCGTGGTTTTTTACTCTTTTTTTTGTACAAGTATTTATATTTTGCATTATTGTAATAATTTCAATATTTGCGCGTAAAACGGCATATAAAATCGAAATCAATTTATTATTTTTAAATATGTTTTTAAGGATTTTAAAGTCTCGAGAAAAACGAAATTTTTAATTATTATTATTCGTTTTTCGATCGTAGATATTTTAAATTCGTTTATACGATAATTAAAAAAATAAATCGACGAATATTTTAAAAAGAATTTTAATAGAGATAAATATAAACGCATTTCTGCGAATAAAGTAAATATTTCACGTAAATATTAAAAGTGATTTTTTGACGTTTTTAAGAAAACGATTATATTATTAATAAAAACTTTAATAAAATAACGATATAATCGAAGTTTCAAATTTATAATTCGTTGAATGTAAATAAAAAAGTTTTTAAAGTTTTAAAAAATTACTTTAGAATGTTTTAAATCGCGATAATTAATAATAATAAATTTGTTTCGATAATTTTCTCGAGTTAAAAATTGATAAAAGAATTTTGATTTGTCGATAATCGTAATATAGATTATATTTTTAAAAGTTTTTATGATTTCTTTTTAGTGCGATATTAAGTACGCGTCGAAAATCGTCGTTTTGTTAATAAATCTTATATTGATAATAAAACGAAAGTATAATTTGCTTTTAATTATTTTTCAAACTATAAATACGAAATAGTCGAAGAATATTAATCAAATTATTTATTTGAATTTGTTTTTGTTATATATAGTATTGAATATTTTATTGATAATTTTTTGGTTTTTTGTGTTAATAAAGTATTTATTGTCAATAATTTTTATATTTTGCCAATTTTCGATCAATAGAACGAGTATATGTAATTCAAATAAAAAGTCGATAAAATTTTTATTAATTCAATAGATTGTAAACTCGTTAATTAAAATTTCGAATTGAATTACGAATTTTGAATCTACGGCGTATATGTGAATACTATTGTTTAATACGATTTTTAGAACGTCGATTGATTTAGTAATACTATTAAAAAGTGATCAATTATTGTTTGGTATTTCTTTATTTGCGAGTATAGTAATTTCGTTCGAATTTTGTTCGTTTTCGTTCGAAGTTGATTCGATTATATAGTAATCGTTTTTCTCGTATTTTTAGTATATTTTTAATTTGATTTTTCGTTTGATTAATAAATCGATAAAATTTAAATTCGTAATAATAACGAAGTTTACTTTATTTACGATAATATTGTAAATATATACGTATTGAGCATTGAATATAAATTGACGATTTTTAAATAATAGAAAATATATAATTAGTATTGCAACGATTTTTCGAAATAAAATTATAATATTTTTCGCGTATAGAGTCTTTTTTTTTGATATGAGAACTTTTTGTGAGAACTCGAATCGATATAATCAAATTCTCGTATAAATCGACGATAAATGTATAGTTTTTATAGTTTAATTTTCTTTGGTATAAGTGCAAAAACTCGTTACTTAAAAGAAATTTGAAATCGAGATTTTTAATCATCTATATACGAATTTTAACTTTGCTAAATACGTTTTATTTTTTAATTACTTTAAGTATATATATTGTAAAAATAGTTTACTCGTTGAATTTTATTAATTCGTCGATTTTTGAGATTGTAATTAATTCGAATTTGTCGATAAATAAATTCGATACAAATTGCATTTATTTTCTATCGATTAAAAAACGAAAACAATTAAAATCGATATATATTTCATGTAATTTACTATTTATTTTCAATTTAATTTTTATTATTGCGTATATGTATTTTATTATAGAATTATTTTGAATTCTTATAAGAATTATTTCGATAAATCGTTAAAACGAGAAATTGTTTACTGTAAACAATTGAATCGAGAGAATTGTTTTCTATTTACTATATTTACTAATTTCTCGTGTATTGTTAGCGTTATATTTATCGATTTTTTCGATTTCTAGTAAAGAAATTTGGTAAAATTCTTCGATTTTCAATAAAGAAATTTAATAAAATTCTTCGATTTTTAGTAAAAGAATTTAATAAAATCGATCGATATTATAAGAGTTTTTATAGACATATTTAAACAATTAAATTCTCGATAGAAAATTTTCTTCGTATTTGCAATAAAAAATCTCTTTGATAATATTAATAAAGTAGATTATATCGATAGTAATTTTTTTTTCGATTGAAATCTCGAATTGTATCGAATTAAAATTTAATTTTTCAATAAAGAAATATTTTTGTTTTTTTAGCTTTTTATTATAATTAGTTTTAGTTTCTATAGAAATATCGTAAAAATCGTTATCGATCCAATGTGCGTCGTCGTATTAGTAATATTATTTGAATTTATAATTATTATTATTAGACTTTTACTAATTCTCGTAAAAGTTTGATTTGTAAATAAATTTATTGTCTTCGGTTTTTTCGAATTCTATTACTAGTACTAGTAGCGCGAGTTTGGATTTTAGTAGTAGTAAAACAAATTTTTATGGTAATTTCTTATTATTAATTGGTTTGTTTTATTGAAAAACTTGATCGAAAAAAAAAGATTAATAAAAGTTCATATAAAGTACGAAAAGTTTAAATTGCGATTTGAATTACTTTGAATTTTAACGAGAAATTAAATTGAAATTACTTAGTTTTTTAAATTCGAAATTGCGTTTACTATTGTTATTAAATTTAATAAAGTATTGTTTTTTTTTTAAATTGTTTTTCTAGGTTTGTATTTTCGTCGTTGTTTGTTTTATAAAATCTTTGATTGAAATTGTTTCAATTAGTACTGAAAAAAGTATACGAAGTTTTAAATTTATATTATTAAAAGCTTAAAACAATTATTGAATAAATTTATTAAAATTTATTATTTTCGTAGTACGAATAATATTTAATATGTATTTTTGAACGTTTTTTTTATTACGAGCATTATTTTTCGAATATATTTACTTTGAAAGTTTACGTAAAATCGTAATTGAAACTATTTTGAATCTGCGAATAAGTGCGTCGGTTTATATAAAAACGTCGTTTTGATCGAATTTGAAATTTTTTTTTTCGAGTTCGAATAATTCGTTAAAATATTATACCAAGACTGTACTACGAAGACAAATATAAAAGTTCTATTTGACGATTGGAGCGCGTAGTTCGATAGTACTATTTTTAACTTAGTTTACGAAAAAGTAAATATTGTACTAATAAATATTTTATTCGATCGTAATACAATTACTTTTACTATAGAAAAAGTTTAAATTTAAATCAAAATAATTTATGTTTTTTAATTTTTATTTCGTATCGATAAAATCTTTATCGACGAAATTTCGATTATTATTATTATTATTGCGATCGCAGTCGAGAGTATAACGTTTACTATTATTACTATCGCGAGTAGAAATATAACGTTTACTATTGTTCGCTATATTTCGCATTTGAGTTTAAAAAGTAACAAAAATAATATTTTGTATTTGTACTAATATTTCGAGTATAAAATTATTTTGTTGACTATTGTAATCGTTACTTCCGACTCCGGGTACTTCGAGTAATAGATCAATCATTTTTTTAGATATTTTCTTTCGGTATGTGAGATTAGAGTTGTATATCTCTTTTATAATATCGCTCGAAAGAGTCGTGCAAAGTTGATGTTTTGTTTCAAACTCTAAAGAAATCAAGCGCTCTTTTTTTGCGGCGTCGAAATCTTTAGAGTCCTTAAAACTGTTTTTTTTTTCGCTTTTAAGTGTATATTTCGATTCTCAGACTAGTATAATGATCTTGGCGACTACAATAAACTTTTTGAAAGTCGCGTTGAAACTGGTTTTACTTTGAATTTACGCGTTCGAGATGGAGGTATTCTTTAATTTCGTTGAGGTTCTTGTGCTTCGTAAAGTCGAGACAATTCTAAAAACAAAGTTAAAACGAGATAAACGAGAATTCGAAAAGTGTTGAATAATGAACTGGATAGTTTCGATAGTTTGAAATCCGAAATCGCTGACGTATTTGTGCTTGATTCGTTGAAGTTCTTGAAAGCCGTATGCGATCTCGACGATGTTTTGTGCGATCGGTGTATCAATCATTAGAAGGTGGAACGGCGGGCGGGAGGTCGTTGGAATCGCGTTTCGAGGCAAATATAAAGTCTTAAAACGAATGAACTGGTATTGCTACCATTTGTTGGGAAAGTAGTGTGTGTAGTGAAGAATGATCCATTCTGTAAGGCTACGGCATGAGAGTTAGGCTCGGTAGGCTACGCTAAGCTAGACTAGGCTGTATCACCTGACCTCGGGTCCCTTCACGTAACATTCTGCGGCTTTACAAGGGCAGAATCAAGTGCCTGTCCGGTCAATTCTCTCAATTTTCCAAGCAACGATAGTACTGGCGACCCCGGCGCGGGCAACGCCACTTTTCAACGGGGCTTAATGGAGGTAGAATCGGCAGACAACGAGTAAGGATGTACAAGGCTATGAGATGGTGGTGGTGGATGAGGGGGCATCTCATTGACGACACAAGGACGGCATACAATCTCGATCTCGACAGTATCGCGCTCAATTCGACGAGTTCTCTCAAATCCCAAGCAACGGCAGTACTGATGCGTCTTGTACCAACTTCACTCTGTGACGGGGCTTCATGAAGGCAGTATCGAAAGCGAGCAGCGATGTAGAAGACGAGAAGCGTTTGTTTCTGGACACATCGTGATAAAGGAGAACATCGATGGATGATATTGATGTGGACCAGGATTCGAGGAGGAACACATAATTCACCGACCAGCACAGAAGCAGCATACAATCCAGCATCACACTGCTAAACAACTCGGTAAGGCGAACTCAAGCAGCATACAGTCTCAATCTAGCAAATGTCCTCAGAGCTGGGAGTCATTGTTTTGAAGGGCAAATGGAGACAGAGGACAAGATCCAGACCAGACGATCCCAAGGACCTCAATGTCGTTACCCAACAGTCAGTGCGAGGAAGACTCTATTCGGGGACGCACCGGTATCAAAGCTTGTTTGTCTTTGGATTTCGAAGGACTTGGACGGAGAGGAGAGAGGTGATGTGGTGGTGGATTTTAGGGGAAGTTTGAGGGTCAGCGCTAGTGAAAAGAAACGTGTGTCGGGGATGAAGAATGTGGTTGAGGTTGAGGTAGAAGTGTACTGCTTCCGTGTGCTGCTTTTCTTGTACTAGTGCTGGATTGTAGTGAGCAGACTCGGCTGTAATATCTAATTTCCGGTATCGATACGGTATTGATGCCAGAATCGTAAGATATTAGTATTATCGATAAAGTATCGATTCTTAGTGAGCTTATTACATAATATACTTCTCTTTTTTTCTTAAGATAAATTCTATTATTTTCACGAGAAGTCTTTTTCACGGTATTACGTTGTATAAAGTATCTTTTTTTCGTACGATTATTACTATTATTTTTATTACGTTTATTATTTTTAAATAAATTAATTTCAAAAAAAAGTATTTAAAATTTCATTTTTTTTTTAATACTTTAAGTATTTTTGTATTTCAATCGTTTTCGGTTTTATTTGCTTTTTATTTCAGTTTATTATACGATGAGTTTTTGAAAATACTTTTTTTGATTTATTATTTATTAGTAGAATTGAGAAGATATTAATAGTTATAAATGAAAGTTTTGATTAATATTGTTTTTGCGTATTTTAATATTATTAAACGAAAACTTTTTTTTTATTAGAGTCGTACGATTTAAGTAAATTATAGTTTTTATATTTATTTTCATTTATAAATCGAGTAATTATTCGAAGAAATAAAATAATTCGATTAAAAGTATTAAATTCTAGTAGTTTACGAGACGAATTATCGTACGAGAAAGTCGAGAAAGTAAATAAAATTATAGTTTTTTTTTTATATTTTTTTTAAAAATTTTTAATTTTAATTAAAATCGATTTTAATTATTTTTTTAATTAGTGTATTTCAATATATTTCGTACGATTATAAAAATTTAAAATCAATATAATAATATAAATTGAAAATATATTAATTTTTATATAATAATTATTAAAGATTTTATACGTTATTTTAATTTAATAAAAAAAAAAATTTATTTTTTTATTTTTATTTTTTTTATATTTAATTTATTATATAAAAATTAATTTAATCGTAAAAAAAAAAAAAAAATATTATATATTTTTTTTAAAAGTATTTAATTAAAATATTTATTATAAAAAAAATAAAATTAAAAAAAATAGAATTTCTTTCGATAATAAAAATAATTCGTTGAAAAAAAATAAAAAAATTTTTAATTGTATGAAATTTTTTTTAATTTTCTTAAATTAAAATATTTTTTTCAAGTTTTTTTTTGTAGTTTTAATAATACTTTTTTATTGTAAATTGTAAATTAAATAATACAAAAAGTATTTAATATTAATTATTTTATTTCGTACGATTATTTATTAGAATTAGTTTTTTTGTAAATATACGAAATTTTTTTGTTTTTTTAGTCGATCTATAAATATAAATTATAATATTATGTGTTTAATCAAATGAATTTATAAGTTTGAATTAGATTTTTATTGTTTTTATTATATTAAAAATTTTAATTTTTTTTTATTGATTGTACGATTTAAAGTTATTTAAATTAATTATATTCGTAAATAAAAAGATTTGTATAATGAAATTAATAATATGATTAAAACAACGAATACGTTAATATTTTGTTTTTTAAATCAAATCGAATATATTTTTTAATTTTTTTTGAATTAATCGATAAAGAATATTATTTGTAAAAATATTATTTTTTACAATAGTTTTAAATTTTCGTACAATATTGTAATTTTTAAAAATTGATTAAAAAATAGTAAATTGAGTCTTTGAATTATAGTTAAAAACTTTTTTTAAAGCGAAAAAAACTTTTTACTTTTTTTGATCGTATATAGTAAAATAAATACAAATTGCTAATAAAAATTAGTGATTTGAAGAGATTTAAATATTAAGAGAAATATAAATATATGAGAATATTACTTGAAATATTCGTCGTACGATATTTTAGTACTTTTTTTTAAATTTCTTTAATTAAATTAGTAATTTTTAAATGAACGATCGTAATTTTGCTCTCGAAAACTCGATTTAGTGTTTAGTAAAAAGTGTAAAACTCTAATTATTTAACGAGATAAAAAAATAAATTTCGTACGACGATAAAAGTAATCAAAGTTTCAACGAGAATTAATGTATCAAAATAAACTTTTAAGATTTTAGTATTAAATTTTTTTCTTTTACTAGTTTTATCAATTTATTAATAGTATTATTTTAATTACTTATTAATCGTTATTTGATTCTTATTTAAAGTTTTTTTAATAATAATTTAATAATAATCTTTTAAGTACTTTTTTATATTTTTTACTACAATAATATCGTACGACGAGTCTTTTATTGAATTAATGCAACGAGTATAATAAAAATAGATTTAATTCTTTTCTTTAATCGAACGACGATAATACTTTCAAGCGAAAAATCTTTACTTCGTACTATAACTCTAAATAATCGTAACTAACTCTACTGAAATAAAAACTATAAAAAAAAAATTTGATTTAAATAAAAAAAACATTTTAAAAATATAATTTAAATAGAATCGTCGTACGAGAAAAGAGAAGTAAAGAAAAGAGGAATTGTAAAGTACGGAGTAAGAAAGCGATATAAGAATCGATTCTTTATCGATACGTATCGATATTTGTAATATTTGACTAATGTTTCAAGTATCGAAGTCGAGCCTGGTGGTGGGAGGATATGCTTGCTGTCCTGAATGGCGGATTGGCTCGGTGGAGATTGTTGCTTCTTTCATGTATCAGGTTGAGGTTGGTCGGGGAAGTTTCATGGCGCGAGATTTCGATAACCAGTATCGGGAGCAAAGGCTTTGGTCGATGCTGCTGCTTCTTTCGTGTACTAGGCTGAGACGGTGATGGACAGTTCATGGCGAGAGACTTCGAGGATCAGGGTTGAGAACGACGAGTTCGGTGGATGTTGCTACTTCTTTCGTGTGCCAGCTGAGATGGTGGTAGAGTAGATAGAGTGCCATGCAAGAATCGATTGTCTTCGATAGCGCTTCCGAGACCTGAGCAGACGTGTCATTTTGAGTGCGAGAATCAGTGAACTAAGCATGCACGAGTGATTTGGATGTCCCGCGAGCTTTGGCATCACCTTGTCCAAGCAGAAGAAAAGGAAGGAGGGAAGGGCGGAGGCAGACTCAAGGGTAGAAGCAAGGCATGGCAGAGTAGGAGGCTGCATCAGAACAGGCATATCATCAGAACAGCAGGCAGTAACGAAGTCAAGCGGAGGAGGCACTTGCCAGACAATCTATGTCACGTCATCAACTATCACGAGCTGGTATCGCCTTCATGTCTTCTGCGATCGTTTATGTGCAGATGTTCTATGTACATATCGACATCCCTCCTCACCAAACTTGATTATAAAAAACCTGATCACTGCCAGGAAGGAGCTTTCCATCAAATGCCTTCTTCTGTACCTGTGGTTTAGCAAGCCTCCTTTGCTTCCTCTTCTCGACCCTCGCCCATCTCCTCCTCGATATCGCATCCACCAGCCTCGGCAAATCAGTCGAGGAGAAATACGCTCCTTCAAGTGCATCGTCGATCTGCTTGGCAGCCATGCTGAGCTTCCCCTGCATGGCAATCTTTGCCCAGCGATTGTACTTCCTGTCAGATTTCCCAGGACCGAAGTATGTGACCAGTCGATTGAACAATGCTTTCCTGACACTGGTGCCGTCGATATGGACCCCGCGTTGGCTGAGCAGCTTCAGCAAGGTTATTCCGGCGGTGACTTTGGGAAGTGAGGAATCCATGACAGGGATTACTGCTCTTCGAGGATCGTGGCTGTGATTTGGTTTTTGCCGGAGACTGCTGATGAAGCCCCATTCGACGACAGCTCTCTGGAACGGAATGCTGAAGATAACCCTTAATGGATGAAGAGGGTGTGATACAGAGACTTGAGAGGGGATATGGTACGGTGAGGGCCTGGACAGAGGGAACTTTTGCTGCGGAGCGTACCAAGTCGTGAGAAACAAGGCGACAGACCGAACATCATCAATTCTGCCTAACATGCCTAGACGCCGGATGATCTCTCGCCAATGGATGACGGGGACGTAGTTGCCAGATTCCATGATGCCTATCAGCATTCGAATGACAGTGTTCAGGTCGTTATGTTTTCCTCGATTCATCAAGCCTGGGACATTCATCGGAAGGCGTCCGTGTCGGCGGCGCCGTAGCCTCGTTGCGAGGAGATGGGCGATTGACTTCGACTTTACGAAAATCTTGTCGGCTCTCATATGCTCCAGAATCCTCTCTACCTCTTTGTGGTTGCCCAAAGTCATCTCAGCCCTGAGCCTGAGGTTCCATCTCTCGCTAGAAGGCGACCAAGCAGTGAGTGACCGAATTTGCAGCGTCCTGTGGTATTGGTCCCAGTCTCCGTTTCGTGCGAAGGATGCTATCAAATCTTCCTGTAACTTCGCATCTTGATAGGCATCTGGGTGTTGATCGCAGTGAAGAAGACCTTCGAGATATCTAGAGAGGCCTTTACTGGCAAAATGTTCAATGGCTCGAGAATATATCAAAGGGCTGATGGAAATACCCAGGGTCTTCAACTGATTGATTCGAGACGTGACGCTTTTCGGGTCTGGATCTCGTAGGGCGATGGCCTGGAGTGAGAGTGGCCCTATTTCTTGCACGCCAAGTGCGTGTACGGCATTTATAGCGATATCTAAGGAGACCCAGCTGGTAGCGAACCACCTCGCCCCAAGACTGTCATTGTATTTCTTGGCTGAAATATTGAGCGTCTCTCCATGAATCAAATTCATGATCTCGCGGGATATCTTGATATTGTCGTTGAGTTCTTTCGACATGTTCTGTGCAAAAGAGACACCAGCGGCAACAAGACTTTGGGTGACTTGAACAGCAGCTTTGGGCTCGTAGACGGCCAAGAAGTGCAGCAACGGTTCAACAACCTTGGAGGAGCTAGGTACATCCCCATTACGCAACAAGAAATAATGCCAGTCAAGTGCTGCTTTGAAGTTCTCTCTTTGACAAAGTAGAGGGATGACCTTGGAATAGACGTTGCGATGAGTATTCTTCCCGTAGATTATCTTCAAAGCCGCCGAATCCCCACGATAGACAATGACGTGTCGACACATCTCAGCAAAAGTAATTGAGGTAGGAGGGTGCTCTTTAAACAGGCGCTTATGCCATTTCGATGCAGTCTTCGGGTCTCCATTGATAAGGAAGAATCGCACAATATAGGCATAGAGCTTCGACCAACGTCTTTTTTGTGTTGCCAAAATGTGGTCTGCATATTGGAAGACCCGGTCCAAGATATTAGGATGTCGGAAGCCTAGATCCAAGAAGGAAAGCCAGAATCTGTCGGCCAGAGCACCATTTGTAGGTATGAGGACCCCTCTCACAGTAACGGCATTCAAGAACGTAAGAACCCCATTGTCTCCATACAACCTCTTCCGGTACTCCAACATTACGCCCCAAAGCCGCATGTCTTCCTTGTAAGTGTCTAGATCCAATAGCCTCCCTTTGCCTGGGAGAGGTGGTGTGTCCAGACTCGATTGGTAGTCTAATTGGTCGTGTGTCCAAAGTGATTCGTCCCATGGTCCATAAACACGTCTGATTTGTGTTGTAGGAACGATAGTTATGGAGCGAGATTGGGTAGTCGAGAGTTTTCGAGGTTGGGGCAAAGGTTGAATCGTCTCTTGGGGAAAGCCTCTCCAAGCATTCGTCTGTTCCCAACTTTCGAAGTTCTCATTAAGCTCATCGTCCACCTCTCGAGCTGCTGTGGCGAGACTTGCATGTCCACGACGAGCGGACCTCACTCTACCGCCATCGCATTGATTTCTACCCGCAGGCACAGAACATCCTTCACTGACTGAAGTCCCAACCAAATGTCGAAGTAGGACCAGAGAAGATGGCCTAGATAGCAGCCTCTGTAGCTTCAGCCTCATGCTTTCGTGTTATTGGCACCGAATTGGCGTTTCCTGTATCTCGATCCTCCATTGCATGGCGTCGCTTTCTGCCAATGTCAGTTGGGAGGAAAGTCGTTGCTTTGAGGCTCCAAAATGTCCGACGCGATTGTGAAGCTTGGAAGTTCGACGTCTGCAAGATTAGTCAGCAAAGGCGCTAGACTCTTAGCGCGACAGCTTCTCCCGAGCTTCAATATCGAACCACTCCACGCCGAACCTCTCATTCACTCACCAACACTCTACTGCACGCAGCACCGTCACAATGGCAGGGTACGTCTTCAGTCCTCCCCAATCGACTTCCTCTCCAACAGCTTTACCTCCACCGTCACTCTGGTCCCTGCAATGGGCTTCGCGACGATCCCGAAAATGGCCTGATGCAATTGAAGGAGAAAGGGAAGGAGGATGATGAGAACAATTGCTGATCAAGAGTGACACATAGCTTCGTCAACCGCGAAAACCGCGTTCCCTACTACCAGCGCATGTTCCAGGAGGGTGGAAGAAAGCATATTCGTCAATGGAACCAAGTACGTCGTCCCCCTCGAACCACAACACCGAAATGACTTGTGCTCAAAACGACGATCCGGCGGGATGGGAGCAGTTGGATGAAGGAACAATTGGAAGATGGAGCATTTTCTGATACAAATATGGTTGCAGACTTCTAGAAGCAAAGTCTTCCTCTACCCATACTACACCATTCTCTTCGGTGGCTTTGCTGGTACGTTACTCAGTTTTCATATCTCGGAGTCCTTTCTTCTGGTTGCTACCTAATCCCGGAAGAGGGGTAAAGAACTATCCTACCAACGACATTCTTCTTTCCTCTACATATTTCCCCTCTTCTCCTTCCTACTCATACCCATTACTTTTTCCTCTCGCCCCTGCAAACTTTACTGTTCTAAACAAGGCTAACCATAATTCAACAGGTTCGATGTACATGATGGGCCGCATGGTTCTCGGACACAAGACCTGGTTCGGCAAGGGATAGACGCTGATTTCGACTTTCGAACGGAGTGGTTTGCAAGGGCTTGGCGTGGTGACGGAGACAGGGGAGATGTACATTGCATAAGAAAGAATAGAGTTCCTTCGAGTTCCCAACCTCCAGCCCCACATGCCTGCCTATCATTGATTCTAGGGACATTAGGTTGCAGAGAAATCTGGGATCTTCGTGGTGATTGGTGATATGATACGGCCCGATAGTGGGTGAAAGTCGTCTTGGACAAATGAGAGTGGGAATCCTTTGCTGAGGCAGGAATGGAGACCGGAAACGTTTCGAATACTAGACGCAAAGCCAGCCTATACGACAAACACCCACGCTTTTCCAAAGCTGGAACTTGAATCGAACATTTGTCAAGTAGCTGTATTTCTCAAAGTCAGTTCAGATAGGGAACATTGGGAATTCAATCTCGAAGCTGGAGGTTGGACATTGAAGATTGATACCACCCCAACATCGAACATCGATTCAAGGATGAATCCATGGAACGGGGTTTCCTTACGGTCGATTCTGTGGTTAAGGAGATGGGCAGCTACGATCCGGATGCTATAGGCTGCAAGTGAAACTTAGTGAAGAGTCATGTTTGCGAATGAGAACATGCAGCCTTCAAGTCACCACGGCACATGTCATAATTGTATGCAAGTTGTTGAAGGGTTTGAAATAAAGACAAAGATAGCATTCATGTCGCCGACTCGAAGATTCCTAGAGCGGGCTGTAGTATAGTACATCTCGGAGCATATCCATCTCCCATAAAGCCCCCAATCCTCCCAGTGCCAAAGCATTCATTTTGCTTCTCGCCTGAAACTTTTGCCCGCCATCCTATCCTACCCCATGCAATGTAATTCCTCCGCAGGTATCAGGCCTCGCCCGCTCAACCATTCGTGCAGTGTGACTTTTAGTCCAGACTCGACCCAAGAGAATCACAACGCACCACCACTATCCCTCCTCAACATCTCCGCGACATCAGCGTCCAGCCCATCATCACCACCCAAATCTGGGAAATCATTATCGTTCAGCTTTCTCTTCTTAACACTGCCTCCACTAGCCGCAGATGGCGGTCTTCCATAGCTCGTCGACAAACTAGATAGTAAATCCGAACCCGGAACCGATGGTGGTGCAGACTGTTGGTACGAAGCATGGCCATTTCCGTTAAGTTCGTATTCAGGAATAGGTTCAGGAACAGGTGGCTGTGGATATCCAGGCGGAGTCAAGGCCTCGACCTCAGGACGATCCGGCTCTGGCGCGGGTGTGACAGGCGAAAGCTGCACTCCATTCCCAGGAGAGTTCTCAGGAACTCCAACCGGTGTGCTGGGATTGCTATTGTTGGCAAAACCGCGCATGATACTCTCCTCCACGTCTCTCTTCTTATTATCAATCTCTGTTCGACGGTTCGCGAGTTCGGAGACTTGTGCTTCATCCGCAACTAGACTTGCTCGATTTGTGTCCAAGATCTTCTCTAATCCTTCGATGAGCAGCTTTCGTGCTTTGATACTCTCTGCCACGGCGCCTTCTGCGTTCGCGAGTGTTTTGAGTAGGCCATTGAGTCGTGCGGCGTGGACAGGAGCAGAGGGGGAGACGGTAGAAGGATCGGTGAGCTTGTCGTAATCTTGGTTTGCGGCATTGACTGAAGTTCTGGTGGAGAGGACTAGTTTTGTAACGAGTTGCTGGGGAGCAACGAGGGGGACGAGTTCTTTCGGAACTGAGTTGGGATTAGCAGAGAAGATGGACTCCCCTGAGCGTTTGCCTGAAGATCGGGTTTTGTCAAGTTCTAGAGATGTTAAAAGGTGTTCATAGATATTGGCATATGGCAGTAGATGTGGTATTTTTTGGGGGGGGGGGGGGTTCTAGAATGGAAGCATACCGTCGATCCTGGCTTCAATTGCGTCCTGAATTGGGATTTCAAAAATCTGCCGTTGCCTCCAAACCTCTACTACTCTTCGTAACTTCTGCTGGACTTCATTCGTGGCACCTTTGTAGGCTGTAGCTGTGGCTTCGGCGATGATGGGGGAGAATGCGATCAGGAAATCATCCTTCTTGCGAGCTTTCGATTGCTGAGCGACTTCTACAGTCCCAAGTGTCATTAGTAGACATACTCCTAGATTGAATCCGAAGCTTTCGGGGGTCCGCAAGGGAATGATTGATGTGAGGCAGCGTACCATTCGCAAGGTAGATCAGATTCAGTCTCTTGTTGCTTCCCGAGTCCTTCAGTCGCTGGAGCCAGAGCTGTCCCGTTCGATCTGCATGTCTCCTGCTCTGCAATCAGCAATTGCGAAGAGCGGTGTAAAGCGTTTGCATACCTATGGAACATAACCCATTGCGCAACCGTGACCTGCAGACAGTCAGAATCGAGATCGGCTTTCCCGAAGGAGCAACTCACGATACTTTCCTGCGTCTCATTGAGCGCAGACAGCTTCGCGAGCACAGCATCATCTGTGTACGCCATCTTGTTGGGGTTATTTAGATGTCTATGGGACAGATAAGGCTCAAGTAGGTGGTCGTGTGCGTTCGTTGACACTCAGTTTTGGCGTGTTTTACAGAGATTGCTATGGCTTCCAGGGTTCTGGGGTCACGCAGTAGTTGCCGAGCATGAACAGTGACCCGACAACGACAACGAGATTAGTCTGCGACCACTAGAGCTTCGCAGAGCTGTTTGCGATTCCTCCGAGGCTGAAAGAGACGACGGGATTTGGATATAACGAGGTTATTCAGGAACACAAGCGGAATGGAGCTCGGCCTTTAGCCAGCTTTCATCTTTAGCGTATTCATCACGTGCCGTGGAGCCTCCCCGAACTGACCTTGAGCTCCTTCTTTTATTCCTTCTTTCCTCCCTGATCGCCTTTGCTCTTTACTCCCTCCGCTTTTTCAATCGCAGCAAGAACTCCTTAGCCATGTGCTAAGAACGCCCCACTGCTCCAGATCTACAAGAGGTCTCCTTTTGAGAAGACCCTTGCACACCCCGTTCTCCGTCCGAAGTCCTGCCCTCTTGCTTTTGTGTATGCCGTCTGGATCTTTGTTAACTATCTCATATATCCCTGTACGCTTTACTTACTTGCCTTTTCATCAATGCTATTTTGGACCTTGCTGAAGGTTGCCAGGAATATATAGAGTGCTGCAAAATGAACGGCGAGTTCGGAGATGAGTTGGGTGATGTTCAAGTTTAATGAGTCTTGAGTATTATATACTCAGCACCTTTCACGCCAGCCGAGCACCGTTTACTATCGTCTTTCGTGCGAGACTCGGTTAGCCCACAAGCTACATTTCTCTATCTCCTTCAGAGAATATCTAAAGAGGAAAGTTCAGGGAAGCGCGATCACGTGAGTTACGGCGTCCGATGACTGATTGAGAATGTTTGGCTGAACGATGTAAGTGCGAGAGTGCTAGTACAGGCCTTCGCTGGTTGAGTATCTGGTCAGATGGACAATAGCTCCTTCCCGGCAATTTTATATGCCTGCATTGAGACAAAATAGAGGTATTTGCTGTCTCACAGGCTGGTCGAGGTTGTGGTGGGATTTTCTCGGCTAGAGTCGGACAACTGTCACTCCCGTCATACCAGACGACATTGTTGATTTATTCAACAGAACCGAGTATGTTTGCGATCGTTGAGTTAAGCTTCTACACTCGAATGCTAATGTTGTCTAGTCTGACCTTCTAGAATTGCTTTCTGTCTTCCTTACTGAGAAGCAGGTTGAGAATCTACAGATGACCATATCTGCGGAGCCCAGTGGATTCGAAGCTTGTCGAAGATATTAGACTTTGTCGAAGCACGCTGCTTTCAGGGAAGGTCAAATGCAGCTAGAACCGGATTAGAATATCGAACGACGTCCCGACGAGGACTTGAAGTCGACGTGCCGTATAAGTGCTGAAACCCTCATGATTGTCGGATGTTAGATGTTTAGCTAATTTGTCCTCACAGTATAGTTTGTGGGCTACTATGCCCGTCTTGATTCCTCTCCCAATCACAAGCAAAGGTCATGCATTACGATCTGGGAATGAGATCGAGTTGGTGACTAGAGGCCCCGAATCAGCACCACTTCCGAGTGCATTCTTGTTCACCATACACGGTCGCCTCTGCAACTCGTTCGGGGCGTTGGAGGCCAATCGTAAAATGTTCTCGAGAAGGTCCTCAATGATCAACGTGCAGTGGCCCTCCAAAATACGCCAGGTGTATTGTGCTCAGTTGTTCCCCTGCGCAAGGTGGCTGTAGAGCTACATACCTCGCCAAGGCCATATTTGGGCGTATCGTCTACTCCTTCGTATAGGTGCCAATATGTATCAGAAGCCAAATTTCTGGGCTCAGCGGGTCCCATTCAGCTTGTACATCAAACACGGCCAAAAGAAGCTCATTCCTAGAGGAGAGGCGCCAGCTCTCCAGCTTGTCGAACATACCAGCGCCCAGACTCATTGACTCGCTCGACGACGGCGACTACACATATTTGATCATGACTCGTCTGCCTGGACGGCCGGTCATGCAAGAGCTCTATACGATGACCTATCCCGAGCGGGCTGCCCTTGCAAACGACCTACGAGAGTGCATTCAGCCCTGTGTTTGACTACCGTCTTCTTGGCCGCCTCGGTGGCCCTTTTTACTCCGAAGATGAATTCAACGACTTTGTAATTACCCAAGACCGCCTTCGAGGCCTATGCCACGCCCATCATCACAACATCTGTTTCACACATGCAGATTCAAACCCAAACAACATTCTCATAGACCTAGGACGGCTCTCCGGTATTATTGATTTTGAATGCGCTGGTTATTACCCCGAGTACTGGGAGTACACCAAAGCTATATTTGGCACCCCAGGCCTTGACTCCTCCTTCCCTAATCTGTTCGAGGAAACATTCGAGAACGCTTTTCAAGATGAGTTAGATGCCGAAAAAAGCTCTGGCTTGCGAGACCTACGTTCTAGACCGACTCACAGTCACTTTTGGTGCTGGAAATGTTTAAATGTCTGATCCTATTCCTCTTCTATAGGAGCAGTCTTGTCACAACCCTTTCGTGCCATCGCTTCTGCAAACACGACCCCTTGCCCCCGTTCGCTCTGCTCGGCCCGTTTGTGTTGCAGTCCTTGATCGGGTTCCTGCGCCACCGATCAAGCGCAATGTCGGCCCCCTTGGGGCGGGCCACCTGACCTCCTTGCCGTCTCTTTGATCCAAGCGGATAATGGCAAGCAGTCATCGGTAGCACACTTTCAGAACTTAGCACTGCCAATTTTAACGATACGTCCCAGTGATGCTTCTAATCCAAGTCAACCTCAAAATCAGCCTTGTGCTATACTTATTGGGTTTCAGTTGGTGATGGCAATTCGGCTGTTGTTGGACTTCACAGTCGATCTAGCAGAGCATGAGAACACTTCAAGAGTATAAAGCTAGATAGCTTCTCAATCCTCGGAGCTCATTCGTCTCATCTCGATATCTTAACAAATTATTTCCTCCCTGCTTCCTCAAATTTATATTGTAGTCTTCTAGCTTTAGAACATCTTGTGCTTCTAGTTCTACTGTCTTGTATACTCATACCATGTAATTTGCTCTACGCCCCACGCAATGTTTCGTTTATTGATCAATCTATAGATATATCCTCCACTATGAATGACAATGCTAAGTACGAGCCTGGGGGAATGTACATCCTCCTCTCCGCCCTCACTAACGGGGGAATGCACTGGGGTATCTCCGTCATGGTCTCACCTCCTTTCGGGATGATCTACGATGCAACCGTGAACCGACAGCGGTGGACCGTGGCGACTCGACGAGCACATGACAGAAAACGTCGCCTCCTCTCAAAAAAATCGTCGGTGGATTGCAGAACAAATGTGGTATAGAGGGGAATATGCAAGATTGGATCCGCGATGTTCTCACCCAAGTTCCTTGCCCTCCTGAAGGTGGCTATGTACGGCGCTGGGGAGAGGACTTTCGCTGTAGGATATGGGTCAAGGAGGCTGTGGAGAGGCTCAGATTGGCGGGATTAATTTAAAACTACCCTACGGAAGGTATTCAAGACGAGGCGTTCAGGCTTAGTGAAAGAGCTAGACGTAACGGCCATCACAGCCTCGCAGGTTCTCCGTCATTAAAGCATATTGTTTTGGGATTCTCAGTATGTACTCTGGGAATGCCAGAGGCATAAGAAAAGTGCGTGGTCTGTTGTATTGAATAACGACCTCGAATTCTCGATCACAACGCTTTGTCCGCTTTCTTCTTCCTCAATCACAGCAGGCTGGGAGCACCAGAAATTTAAGCTTCTCGCGGCCAGACAGCTCTCCTGATGCGGGGCCTTGCTGTCCCTCATTATGGTGGGCTAGTGCATAGACGGACTCTGGGGTACCACAACCAGTGATCCGAACATTCCGCTTCGAGCACTCAAGCCGAGCTGCACGGACTTTTCCCACTTCCAATCAATTCCGTTCACGCTGCATTGCGGTGTTGCTCCCAACACACGTACCCTTGGTTGTGATTGGTTTCCATATATTTACCAGCAGCGGGCCACTCCGTACCGCGGCATCCTCGGTATCGTTCATTCCCAAATGGAGCGTTCCCTGCGATCCGACATGCACCTTCCCAATATCCAAATTTTCTGACTATGCAATTCTTGACAGATTCGGTACCCTGAAATTTTTGTTTTGGCATGGATCGTAACGTACAAGTACAAAAACTTGCAATTGTTCTTCATACGTCTCAGAAGTTTTCAACTCCTGTCAAACCTGGATTCGTTTCCAGAATAGCTTCCCTATGATGCCTGCCTTCTTTACTCTCTCTAAACTCTTGCTTGGAGCATCAGTAGCGACAGGAATTCTTGCATCATCCACATTCTCGCTTTCCGACAGAGAACTTCCTACCTTCAAGAGCAAATGTCCGCCATTCAATGGGACTTTTGTCATTGACCAGTACAAGCTGTATCCCGAGAATGCTGATTTTGACTTCAAAAAATGTCTTCTCTACATTGGGTACGTTCTTCAATTCCTCACAAAGCCATATTCTAGTTGCTGTTAATTCGATTCTGGGTATGCAATGTTAACGACGAAAAGGTGCCTCTGGAACGCCACAGTAGGAGTCTATGACCCTTATGCCAACAAAATGGTTGACATCCTCGAATTTCCCGGCATATCCCACAACAGCGACTACCACATCGGTGGCGTAGGTGTCGATCAAGCATCTGGCCTCCTCTCCATCGTCGTCGACGCCGCGGACGCCTTCGTTACGGGCGGAGCAGACATTTCCGGCACAAACTGGATCATGCAATGGGATCCTGTTTCTAAATCCGTTCTTTACAAAGTTAACCTCACCGACACAGCACATGGGAAGTATGGAGGATACCAAGATGTGGAACAGGATCCCGAAGGAAACATGTATGTTGTGGGCACGTATCCCAGTTCCATTCTGAAAGTGAGTAAGGATGGGAGGACGGTCACACCCTGGTATCTCTCCAATCCACCTGCTGGAGCAACGAATATCACTGGTTATGCCGGTCTAGCAGCCAAAGGATGGACCCTTCTCGCAAACGACAACCTAGGTGGAGCACCTGCGCAGATTGTCAAATTCAATATGCATGCGAAAATTGGAGTTCCAGTTCCTGTTCCGCATTACCCAAACACAACGATCGTTGCCAGTGATGCTATCTATCTTCCACCGAGGTATAGAGGCACCGTATTGTTGGTTGCGGAAGATACTGAAGGCATCTCGGTTTTAAGAAGCAAGGATGGAAAGTGGGACTGGGCAGAGTATCTTGGGAGAATTCCGAATCCAGTGGCGAGTAGTTATGCAACTGCTCCAATTCAAGTTGGGGATGCGCTATATGTTGTTGCAATACCGGTAGGTGATGTTTCAACGCTGGGAAGTACCTCTGGGAATAGGACTTTATTCGAATTCCCGGACATCACCGCGCAGGTGGACAATTTGCTGTCTGTGGATGCAAATGATTAAGAAACGAAGTTCGTTGATTGTCATGATAATCAAAGGAATAGCATAAGGCACCTGACTTGAATGTCCTCGCTCGATCTGGACATTCATTTTCGAATTTAGTTTAACCAAACAAGGAAAGCCGAGTTCTACGTATATTCTGCTTTTGCTTAGCGTCAGGCTTGGACCGCTCTTCATCTGCAAGTTCAGCGCTTTGAAAGTCATTCAAGTTTGCGCGCCTACTAGGCCCAACTCTCTAAGTGCCAGGACGAGAGCCGCAACACCCAAGAGAACAACAGTCTAGAACGTGTGCCATGAATTCGAACCCCGCTTGTCCCTCTACAGTGCTAAGAATCCTCCTGGTTTTGTTTCTTCACGAAATCTAGTCTCATTTTGATGCGTGTCCCAAGGTCTGAGAAAGTTTCGTAGGGAATCGTCTCATCTTTTTCGTCGCCTAAAATATTAGACGTCCTCTGGCTGTTGATGTCTTTCAGAAGCGCGCGGATGTTGGAGCGCTAATTTCGCTGCTCGTGTTTGGATCTCCTTGTGAAAATCTGACGAGCTTTTAAGAGAAAAAAATTCCATTTCAATGCTTTTTCCTTTTCTAGTGCTAGGCTGTCCATCCATGTCCTAAAGCGATGCCAGGGGAGAATTACATTCATAACTGCTGAACCACTTTCAACCGCCCCCATAGCTCAGGTTTAGTCATAGAATGAAATACTTTCATCGTTTTCATCGTACCATCTAAGCCCCACGCCTGATTCCTCTCTTCATACTTTCCTCTATCAAGTTCGAAGTCGAAGTTCCACAACAAATGCGATGTTATAAGACGCATCTCCATGTAAGCTAAGTTTCTCCCAACGCACACTCTAGGTCCTGTACCAAATGGCAAAGAAGCATTTAGCTTGTCACTTGCAAACCTCTCATCTTCTCCTAGCCAACGTTCAGGGAGAAACATGTCTGGCTCATGAAAATTCAGGTGTGATCGTGTTGCTGCCCAGGGTGAGACGGCGACCGTCTTCCCTGCCGGGACATAGTAGCCATCAATGGTAGCGCCACCTGGGGGAACGATACGTTGCTGACTCGCTGCTGAGGGTGGGAACAGACGTAGCGCCTCGTAGAGGGTCGCTTCGAGATACCGAAGTTTCCTCACTTTCACCCACTTGATATCTTCGTCTGACACGAAAGTCTCTCTGACTTCGCTAACTAAGCGGTTGTATACATCTGGGTGTGTGCATACGTAGTACGTCCAGCCAGTAAGAGTTGTTGCAGTTGTATCAGTTCCTGCACTGATGAATAAAGCCATGTTAAGGATGATTTCCGTCTGTGAAAGTGATTTCTTCGATTCGTTGTTGTTGTTGAGAATTTGAGACATGAAGTCAGGGTGATCTCGATCTGGATTTTGAAGGCGGCGGATTGTCTTCTCGCGTGAGTTGTTAAGGTGGATTTTCCTCCATTCAGCCGCTTTTGTAGGAACAAGGAGCTTCATCATGAGGCACTCAAGCCATGTGCCTACGCCGCTCAATCGGCGTATGCCCTGGGTCCAAGTAGCTGCTATGAAGACATTGATGACAGACCTAGACCACTCTGTAGCAGATGCTTGGTCCAAACAACCAAAGGGCTCTGCAAAACACAAATCTCCCATTACGTTAAACGCAACATACGTGTCTACGAACGTGATTAGTCAAGTTCTCGCAAAAAGATTGATTTGTATAGGGCTTACACCAACTTGAGAAATCCACCGGTTGGTTCACCGCTGCCATTTTCTTGAATACTGTCACAAGCTTATGGACATGAAGTCGAAGCAAGCTTTCCTCATGTAGTAGTGCAGTGTTTGTGAACAAATAACCTAATGCCCTACGCTGACGAGCGTGCTCTGTGCCCAGAGCTAAGCTCACGCCAGTCTGTCCCTCTACACTTCCGACCGCTCCGAGGAAAATTGGACTCTTCTCCATGTTTAGACCGCCTTTCTGTGAGAATGGTCAGCTCTGACACCTTTCAGCTCGGTCTTAACTCACTCGATGACCATATATTTCCTCGCGGGCCTCTACACTGACAAAGCTAAGTTCTTCCGGAGAGACTCTCACGGCTGGGCCATATTTCTCATGCAGCCACCTATAATAGATGTGTTGATTTCCGCTTACCAGTGCAAAGGTAGCAGGCAGCTCTGACACGCTATTAATCCATGGGCCAGGAACTGAACGCAACGAGTGAAAGAACCGTCTTTGAACGATCTGGATAACAAAACAAAGCACCAACTAGTGATTATAAGTATGAGTTCTCAAATATAGATGGGCGGCGTACGAGGATTGCAAGCGTTGTGGCCACGGAGGCTGCAGAGAATTGGTTGACGATCATCACTGCTGCAAGGCGAAGGAAATGTTCGAAATGTGCAAGTATCTCAAACGAGTGAGTTTCTGTATAATTCTAATTGCTTTCACAATGAATTCCTCTTCCAAGCTGGTAGCTCAAGTTGTGTTAGGATAAGCTCTAGCTACCAAGCAACCATCGGCTAGGAGAAAGTTGATTGTTATATGTGTCTGCTCAATCCTCAGGCTTCCGGGTTGTCACCTACGAATTGCAAGGCATTACGAAGCTTATTTCTAGTTGATAAAATGAGCAGCTTCACCATTGTTTATCCTAATTGAGGCTAGCATTCGTCCCTGCCCATGTATACCCCACGAACAGTGAAAATAAGTTCCGCATTTTTCGAGTCTGCCAAGAGTATAGGCTAATGCTTTTTCAGAAGAGCACATATTCGATGTGCTCAAAGTAGCTCATATTCCTTGTAGTCTTACATCCTCGGTCGGAGACTGCGGGACTAGCCGCACAGATGTCTGACTGTCCACGTACCCAGATGTCGTGCTTGAACGTTAAGCGGAGTATCACTATTGGAACCTAATATGGTGATTGTTGGTTCATATTCATGCCAAGGGCATGCGTGAGACCATGTCACGGGCAAATATATAGCTGATGAGTGTCTCTTGGGGGAGACCAAGATAAGAGACTCCGAACGACTTCACGCAACATACCAATACCGCGCAGCCATGGTCCTCCTCGATACCAAGGAATTAGCAAAAGGCTATACTGTTGTCAGCAATACCCAATTCGACGCAGGGCTATTTCTTCTCAAAAGACTTGGAATTGCTCCCGGCAATCGCGTTCTCGACGTCGGATGCGGACCTGGCAACCTCACAGCCCATATAGCAGAACTCGCCGGAAAGGATGGAAGTGTGGTTGGCATCGATCCAAGTAAAGAGCGCATCGCCCTCGCCATTGAGCTGGAGAAAGTCACGCCGAATTTGTCGTTTTTCGAGGGAAGAGCCGAAGACCTTTCACACTTCCCCCCAGCCAGCTTCGGTATTGTCTTCGTGAATTCCACTTTCCACTGGGTGCAAGACCAGCCTGCGGCAATCAGAGAATTTGCGCGTGTATTGAAATCAGGAGGCCGCCTCGGAATTTCAAGCGGATCTGGAGACTATGTCGCAGCACACGAAAAGATCAAGGCAGATGTGTTGTCAAGAGAGCCTACCGCAACTATCCTGAGAAAGGCGGCCCAAAATTTATCAAGCAGTGTGAGCTCGAAACTCTCCTGGACAATTCTGGGTTCTCTGAGAGAGAAATCGTCGTAAACACGATCGTCAAGTCGGCTAGGGATGGGGAAGCTATGATCGAGTAGTTGGATACTAGTTCGTCTGGGGCGACGTATGGCGGCATCCCTTTGGGTTTACGGCCAAAGGCCAGGGAGGAAATGAAGCAAGAATGGGCTAAGATTACCACAGAGGAAGGAATCCGAATGGAAATGGAGCTGTTGGTGACTGTTGGTGTGAAGGATTGAGTGCTTTACCTATTTTCTCGAGGAGATTGGAAATTGAAAAAAAAAAAAAAAATTCAACCGCACGCCCAGATCCTCTGATTTTTAATCTTCCAATCCGAGGTGCTCATTTCCCTTCTCGAAAACTCGTCAGCAAACGCCTGTAGCGCATGCATTAATTCTTTCTCCAAAAATAATACTCACCCCAATAGGAACATCAGTACATACTAGTCCCTGCGAATTTCTGCACGCCCAATAACGGGAAATAACGGGAGGACGAACTGCAGCTCTTCGGGAACGAAAGCATCTGCAAGTCTGTCGCCGCTATGAATCTCTTTGCCACGACTGCCTTTTGAGGAAAATTGGAAGTAGTAGAGCTAAAATAGTCTATTTCTACACACGGAGATAAGTCAGACAGCCTGATTACTCAATGCAGTCTGCCGCTGATGAAGGAATTCTCACCCTTGTCATTGCCACTACTTCATAAAGCGTAACCCACATAGAACCGTCGGACCGACTACAGTGAGCAAGTTATTGCAGTGCGTTCTGCAAAATTCCAGGAATCATGTCCCCCACTGCCCTTTCACATATCATGACATAACAAAAACAGTTTCTAGTCCGAGCCGACGCATACGACAATCCCAGATTCTCTAGTGCCGACTATCAGGAACAGGAACAAAATTCGCTGACGACTCATGCCCCGGTTTCTCTTTTTGACCGACACCAAAAGCCTTCTTTCGCTTCCCAGTGCTCTTTGTCTTCGGGTTGAGCCACATCACCATTTCACGGGGTATGTGCATTTTCCACCATGCCGCTGCCACCATCAGTCTCAGGACAGTCTCCATTGGAGCCAGCGACCACTATCTTCGAACCGAAAGATACAGATAGTGAACTGTTGGATGTAGGATTTAACACAAACCTTGACGAGAAGGAGAAGGAGAAGGAGAAGGAGAGAGAGTTTTCCAAGGAGATTGGCGAAAATTTCATCGCTCACGATCCTCCGGCTTCATTGAGCTCTAAGCATGAGATCAATGGCGGCACTCCACCAATTGAGCCTGGGTCCGAGTTCATTATATGGCGGGATGAACCAGAATATCGAGATCCGGAGAATCCTGTGCATTGGTTCTCAACCAAAAAATGGGTCAATATTTGTACTATTTCTGTCATCAGTTTCCTTGTGTAAGTGAGATCCACGCCAACTGATGATCTGCTCGAGAAATTTAGCTGAATTTCAACAGGCCTCTTGTGTCCTCGATGCTTGCACCAGGGGTTGAGCTTGTGATGGAGGACTTCAATACGAAATCAACGACATTTGCAACACGCACTGCCGTTGACTGCGGAGTAGTTTGCATTACGCCATCTTGAGAATGAGTGCGTGGAGCAATTTATTCGGTGACATTCACGGACGGAGTGTCTGTGCCTGAAGGACCCTGAGGTGAACACGAATGCCCCGCATCATTTTATCATTTCCCCCCCTTTTTGCCGAAACTTAGCGAAAATGTGCTCTATATGCCTCATGTCGTTGTAAGCATTACGCGGAGCTGAATTTCCGCATATTTGAGAGGCTCAAACACAAATAGCCGCAAATATATACAGGACAGTTCAATATTTAGTGCCACATTTATATTTTAACCGACTCTCCTTGACGATTTAGTACCGTGGTGTGGGATCTAGCCACAAATATCTTGGAAGACTCCATATCCTAGAGGAACTGAAGCCTGTCTTTATTCAAAAATTATTCCAGCAAGCTTTGAATACACTTTAGCAAAATTTACTACCTCCGTACTTTATTTTCGCCCGTACTCTCCTGCTGAGATCCATTAATAATGTGCTCCAAATGCCTCGGCCACATCTCATTCGGCCAGAAATCCATCACTCCTGTCTAGAAGCCTCGAAACCACTCAAAATAGATCTATAAACAGGATTAAGGATTCTTGCCGCACAAAGCTTGTAGTATCGCGGATTGCCAAGACTACTGCTATCTAATCGAGTCTTGGCATTTGAGCAAGTTTGCTCTATTTTGCTCAAAACAGCAATGGTTTCCGCGAGGTACCATATGCCCACCGCTCTTATCGAGTATTGCTTACATTAACATCTCGCGAGGGTGGGCTTGCGGATAACCCTAAGGCGTGGCTGAGACTCGGCATTGGTATTTGAATCCTTCTCGGCAAGGCGAGCGGGGCGGTCGTTCGTGGAAGAACATCGTCTCAGCAATTCTGCTCACCGTGTCCACTATTATGTATTTACGAGGGGGATTTGCAGAGGGTGTACCTTAGAGAAAGAAGAAATAAAAGGGCTTTAAGCATTCGCAATTTTATCAGTGTCCTGGCGCATACTGGTGGAACCCAAATTCTGCAGAGCTGAGGAAAAGCTGTCCACTTAGTACTTCTCGATTGCGACCTGCAGTTTCACACCAATTCAAAGTTGAGGCTGACATCTCGCGTGGAAGCAATATGTACATTTGAATACTCAAGATGAATGCATTCGTTTTCATAGTTTCAGTCTTAACACCAAACAATGCATTTCGTCAACCCAACGCCGGCAATGCTATCAAACGAGCACACAAAGCAAACCAATAAGCTAATTACTAGAATCCACGACCTCAGCAAACCACTGTCTAAGCAAAGTCGCCAAAACGCCCGGCAACTCCTTAACATCCCCAACCACAATATAATACTGAAATGGAAAGCTGTCAAGGTATCTGCTCATATTCAGTTTCCCGTCCACGAAAGTAGCTTGCTGCAAATCAAGCACACTTTCTCCCTTCTTCTTCTCCTTAACGTTGTCAATGATGATGAATACCATCATGATTCGTTGCTCGAGTGCTTCGCGAAGGAGGCGGCGAATGGTGTCGTGTTCTGAGGAGTTGCAGACTCCATCGGAGATGATGAGTTCCATTTGCCAGAGATCGGCTGAGCTACCACTGGCTTTCTGTCTTGCCGTGCGGAAGAGCTCAATGCTATCCTTTACCAATCGTGTGATATCAGTACGCCCTTGATTGAATCCGAAATTCTGGAAGACCTTTGGACCAGCATCAGAGCTGAATGGAGCATCGAATTCATGGGCGACATTGACGGTTTCTCCGAAGCCTACAACACATATCTGCCCAACTTCAAGCATGCTGAGACTCTTGGAGACCATGACGAGGGTCTCCATGGCGAGTGATCCGCTTCCACTTTCGCCCATACTCTTGCTGTCATCGACGGCGAGCATGATTTGGTAGCTGCGTTTGGAGGGGACGCTGCGGCGCATCCAGATCTTGTCGCGTTTGTATTGAGATGCGATGTACGGAATGATTCGCTTGATGTTGAGACGCTTTCCGGTGCGGAAGTCGCCACGCATCTTCGTAGCCAGGGTAGGTGCAAGAATCAAGCGCAACTGTTCAGTTAGAGAAAGTGAGAGATCGCGAGTAACAGACTCGTAATGAGTCCATTGTTGGCGAGCATCAGCAGCGGAACGGACATCGAGATCCAAGGCGTCGAGATGAGTGCTTTCGAGTTGATTATCAACTTCTTCAACGTCTTCGTCGTCTTCGTCTTGAATGTGGGCCCGAGTATCCTCAGGATCTTCGTCGCGATCTTGGTTAGCTTGCTTTATCATGGCACCGGCTCGACCTTCGTAAGTATCTGAAGGCTCTTGTTCCTTTGGCGTGGAAGCGTCTTCAAGATCCATGACTTCGTCGTGTTCAATGTCGTTGTTTTCTACTTCGTCTGGCTGAGGCTGGTCAGGCATGTCTTTGCTTTCTTGATCGATGGCCATAGACTCGTCGAGAGCATGGGCTTGGTCCTCTGTCGCAGTTCCCAAAGCTTGGTCATCGGCTTGAGCGTCTTCATCCTGCAAGTGCTGGAATTCTGCTGCATCCTCATTGATGTCGACAGCCTGGTCCTTGGCTTGCTCTTTCTCTTCGGCGGGCTCACGAATCTTGGTCTGTTGTCGATGCCAGCGTTCAAGAGCGTCACCGAGTTTCTTGAAAGGTTGAGCGTCGGTGGAGTTATCTGTCTTGTCTTGACCATCTTGAGGAGCTTCACCGCTTGCTTGTCGACCTTTCTCACCGTCCCCTGCAGCAGAATCTTTCTTCTCTGACGAATCGCCACCTTTTCTGCCATCCTCACGCTGTGCCTTGCAGGTGGATTCGTTCTTGTCGGCATCGGCATTTTCATCTTGGTCTTCTCCGACTCCTTGGACATCGCTTGGAACAGCATTGTCAGCATCTGTGTTGGCATCGTCATCTCGGTCTCGGAGAAGTCCTTGATTCTCAGGTTCAGGTTCAGGTTCCGCCGACTCGTCCTCTGCCTTCTCGCCAGCTTCTTCAGTGTGTTCTCCAGGGTCTTCGGATTCTTCATCAAGATCAATGATATCCATATCATCGCCAGGTTGTTGGTCCTCCTGGGCATCAATGTCTTCACCCTCACCTTCGTCCTTTTCATCATTCGCAATTTCCTCTTCCTCCTTTCCATCTTGCTCGACATCAGAAAGATCACCTATCCCGTCATCACTTCCATTCACACTTCTTTCCTCTTCATTTCCATCCAATTCCATATCCTCAGGCAGGTCCAATGCCTCGCCTTCTTGAGCATGAGGATAATGCTTCTCAACCTCATCCTGCTTAATCTCCTCCCCCTGCTCCGCACCAGTCATCTCCTCCTCCTCTTCTCCTTCATCACCATCTTCACCCATCTCAGCTTCCTTATTACCTTCCTGAGCAACGACCTGCTCGTCCTTACTAGCCTTCCCCTTCGGATCATCCCCCTCCTGATCCTTCTCAGCTTGTTCCCCATCACCATCCCACATTTTCTCATCCACAGCCGTAGGATCCAAATCATCTACATCACCAGCCTCCTCATCCATCTCATCACCACTCTCTTCATCTCCTTTGTCGTCTTCATCATCTTCAACTTTCTCTTCAGTATCTCCCATCTCGCCTTCCATATCGCCATCAGCCATGTCCACAGCATCTTGTTCGTCCTCCATTTCACTCTTCTCGCTAGTGTTGGGCTCTTGCGCAAGCTCGTTGAGATCTTCGTCTTCTTGGATGTCTTTACTAATATCCTCTGCACCCTGACCGTCGCCGAGACCAGTGCCGCCTTCAAGTCTCTCAGTCTTGCCATCTTGAGCATCGGACTTCTCGGATGGGGTGCAGAATCCTTCGGTGGCGATTTGAATGAAGGTCTTGGCAAGAATGTAGGAGGTCTTGCATGTAGCGCGGTGAAGTTGGGCGTATCGAGTGACGGAATCTTGGAGGATGTTGAAGTATTGCTGGATGATGGGTTGGGTGACGGCGAAGAGAGAGCTTGCTGCTTTGCTTGTGGTGTCATCTTCGAGTTTAAGTTGCCGCAGAATCTCAAAAGCTTGTTCGATTTGTTCGTTGATGTTCGTGCAGTGGAGTGATTTGATGCTATCTGCGAGCGTGGCATCGTTCTTGACCAGCCAACTGGGATCTTCAGTTGATGTCGGGATCTCAACAATGGTTTTTGTATGCTTTTCGATAGCTACCAAAATGGCATCACAAATGGTAGAGAGCTTTTGGTCCAAATCTGAAAGTCCTTGTACTGCTGGGACTTCGGAAGTTGCAGAGCCAAGGCTTTCGGCCCATGGCAGAATCTGATCTATAATGTATGCGATATCTGGGCGGCTTTTGCTGAGGCTGGATAGCTCTGCACGGAGCCGGTCGGCATTCTCGTCGATGGTCTTTTGGATGTCCCGGCGCTCTGAGGACATCACAGCAGGCGGCAGCTCGACCAAGTCTTGCCATCGTCTTGCCACTGCGGTGAATGTTTCCTCCCAGATTCGGACGCGTTTGGTAGGTGCATCGTTCTTTCCGAGCTTGGCGTGGATGCTCATGAGCTCCAAGGCCACGGAGAGAATATTTGGAAGCCACTTCAGCAGCCACTCATGGTTGCCGGAGAAGGAAGGTACGATGCTGTAAGCTTCAGGAGCCCAAAGCCCCTTGGCCATCTGTACATTGACTTTCAGCTTCGCCATACTCCGAACAGTGCTAGCTAACGAGTTTCTCTGAGCAAGCAGTGTTTGGAGCAATCCTTCCAGGAAGCCAGTGCCTCGGGCAATCTCAGCACTACTCAAGTCTTCTGAGTGTTGTCTGACTGCATCTCTCACTCTTGGGGCAAGATCAACAGCTTTGTGGAAGTAATACTCAAGACCAGAAATTTCAAGTTGGGGAAGAAGTCCTACGTTAGCGAGGACGAGAGACAGTGAGTCTTGGCGTGCCAAAGCGTCGACTCCGAGGTTGTGCTTGACGCCCATCTGTCTCAATTCTTTCAATGAATCAGCAAGTAGCTTGCGCTTTCGTGACTTGAGATGCTTGACTGTGTCTTTGTTCTCGTCAGTGAGGATAGATGGCGTGGCTTTCTGGAGCTCGGTGATGGAGGTGATGATGTTTGCTAGGAAGGAGTCGAGGTATGCGGACCCTTCGATGGCGGATTCTGGAATTGTGCTGGTGATTTGCATCATGCTGACTGTGTTGTTGACGTTGATGAAACGCTTCGCTTTCTGTGACCAATTTGGTACCGAGGTGCGGCAGATCGCCAGAGCAGATCGATCGACTGAAGGTTGCTGGTGATGACCGTTGACAATCTCGGAGTTGTCTGTTGTGGGCTCATCAGGCAAACCTTGCTTGAGGATTGGTTCCATGGATTGGCCAAGCAGAGCTCTGAACTTTCGCACAATCTTGAAGAGCTTGTGATGTGATCTCTTGGCACTGTCCCGCAGAGCGACGACGTTGGTATCTTTCCAGCTAGCAAGTAGCAGCACATCTCGCATGGCCTTCTCTAGCGTCACTTTGCCCTTCTTGAGGTTCTCTTGGACTGGCTTCTCGTATCTTGCGTACAGTGCGATGAAATTGGCAAGAGCATTGCAAATGATTGACATGTTCGGAGTATCTAGGACAATTAGGTCAAGATGCTTCTGCAATTGCTTCAACAACTGAAGTCGCTGCACATACTGACCAAGGATAGATGTAGAGAAGTAAAGTCCCAAGTCGTTCAGCAGCTTCTGAGCATATGATCTGAGCTCCTCTGGCGACTCGGAAATCCCTAGAGGAGCTGCGATAATGACCTCGTAGGCAACGAACCACCATGACTTAGCATCCTCCTCACACTTCTTCATCTCCATATCAAACAACTTCGCCCAAGTCGACAACTCGAGTCGTCTCCAGCTAACAATTGTCTGGGTCAAGTTATCGTACTGAGCAAGAGCAGAATTCGCACGACTTGCCCAACCACCAAACTCCCACTCATGCATGAAGGTATGGATTTTTTCTACCTTGGTGAGGATCTTCGCAAGGGGTTCAGTATGTCTGAATTGCAACAACTCGCGACATGAGGAGAGAACGTCCGCGAGTGGCTGCATGTGGCCAATCTCATCGACTGCTTGAAGCTCTCGGAACCTGGACTGGATTTGGTGGATCAAGCTGACGAGCTTTCGAGCCTCAGGGAGGTTTACATCAGTGTAAAAGTTGTATGACGCCTCAACGCTGGCTTTTGGATCCAAAGCTTCAATCTTGTCGTTCAAGAGCAATAGTGTACCTGGGAGAAGTTCCCTCGTCGTCTTCTGATCCTGGATCCCAGAATCTTGCTTATAGCCCGAGCTAATCTGCTCAGACATATGACGAATCAAGTGCATCATAGACTCCGACGCTTGTGATTCTCCTACAAAGATTTTCGCATGAATTTTTGCAATCCGAACAGCAGTATCCCGGACCGAGTCATTGGATAAGGGCCCATTCTTAACATTCCCAGACTCATCATCGTACGCCGGGAACAGCTCATTAAATTCCTCCTGATCGTCTTCATCTTCATCCTCGGCGCTACCTCTGAATCGATACAAACTAGTTTTGGACTTAGCTTCAGCTCGATCGGTTTCGAGCCTCTTTTTCCACTGGTTGTAGCATTCGTGGAAAGTCTTCAGTAGAGTTTGGCGTGAGTTGGGACTGAATGAAGAGAGGTTTTCGATGGTAGCGGTGGTTGCGATGAATGTCAGAAGGTCTAATGATCGATGGGGGGCGATGCCGTCTTTGATTAGCGATGGGCTGCCGCCTAGGAAAGGTGTCATCCTTCTCAATGCCAGAACACTTTCGGTCTCGGTGCTATGGTCCGGTTGAGGAACAAGAGTAGCCATAAACAAACCGACTTGCAAGCATCGAAGCATACTCACGACGGGAGCCGTGAGGTCATTGTAAGCACGGAACCGTTCAGACAGGCGTCGAATAATCTGCGCGACGTTGTGTTGAAGAAGTCGGATCTGCTGGAGAAGGTTGCCCTTTCCAGAAGTGAAAAATTCCGTGAGGATGCTAGAAATGGACGTCGATCCCAGAAGTACCTTGAGCAGATTACTGAACTCGCCTTGCAGCTGATCAATCTCCGAGACCTCCGGCCGATAGATCTCCTGCAAGAGCTTTGGAGGTTCTCCCAGCTCGACGAATTCATCTTCTAGTAATTGACAACGAAGGTTTGAGTCTTGCCCAGAGAAGAGCTGCTCGAATTTTCGTAGACCATTGAGCTTCTTCTGGATGTCTTGGCGGTGTCCCTCATGTTGCTCGCGTTCTAGTCGCTGTCTCTTATGCGGATCAAAGGCCCGATCAGGAACATACAATGTAATTGCGCCAAGAGCGAACTTGACCCACGCTAGAGCTGAGTCTTGGAGTGTGTTGGTTGGTAGTATACAGATTTGGCTAAGCACTTCTCGTTCATGCGGCGCCAGGAGGTCGAGGAACGACGGTTCGGAGTTTCCCACAACGGCTAGGACATTAGCATTGCTACCGGCCCTCCATCTCCACCAGGCATCTCCCATTTCTGCCACATCATTGCCATGTTCACCACCCACTATACGAACAAGCTGGTGAGTGAAGTTGAACAAAAACCGACTGAGATCGGAAATCTGATCACGTGACAAGGCGTTGCTTGAATGTACCAACTGCTCTCCGAGCATTGGAAGTTCTGATTCTAGGAGCCCCAGGGATTGGAGATTGACTTCACCGATAGATTTGATTCTATCCAGGAGATCCAGGGCGAAATCTCCTACGATTGGCTGGACATTCGAAGCTTCACCCCACAGATGGTCGACTATCTGTAAGCATCCAGAAGCTGAAAACAGCCGCATCTCCAACGGCGTCGGAACATTGGCTAACACCAGGGTCTGAGTATCTCCAGACAGCCCAGTTCCAGTATCCTTCTCATCGCCGGACATTCTCGCAATGATCTGGAATTGTCGCAGCGCTTTGAATTGGTTAACGAAAAACGGCGTAATAGCATCCTCATCCATCCCAACACTCTTCTCCAAATTCTTAAGTTCAGTATCCAGCATGGTCACAAGTCCCACATCATCCACTTCACTGGTAAGCACAAGTTGATATGCCTTAACAAAGCTCGTCATAATATTCCACAAATCAGAAACCGAGATTGAACTCCTCCATCGTAGGTTATCAAATCTTTGACCAAGATTTTCAAGCTGAGAGAGAGTCACGATAGTCGCGAGATTTCGAATGACTGGGGGACGGAGAGACTTCCAAAGCACCTCCATGCTGAGGCCGGTAGTGAGTTTAAATCCCGACGAGAACTCGCTTTGCATACTTTGCTGGAAGATCGTCACAATCTCCTTCGTGGGACCAGATAATGAGAGACGTGCTAAGGCATCGGTACTAATGGCTAGATGAGCCTGAAAAGTAGCTTCCTCGAATCTCGAACAGGTGACTAGCTTGTATGTATTCCACCAAAATCGTAGGAGCGTCGTAATGGCCCGCTTCTCGACTTTCCAATGTTCCACACCTCCAGGGATATCCTGGAGACAGGTTCGGAGAGCAGTAATCATGCCAGCCAGGAAATTAGATACATTTACCGTACTGTCCTTGAACATTGCAGACACCCTATCCTTGATCAGCGATCTCTGGAGGCGGTTCATTTTACTTGGCTTCAGTACTTCTAGTCTAGCATTTTGGTCGTTCTGGGCTTGAACAGCTTCAAAAATTTGCAAGAGGGATTCGAAGACGGCGCCGAGCCAGAAAATGTGCTCGGAGTTCTGGGACTTTGAGATGAGTGGTACCAGGGGTGAGTTCTGGAGAGGGTTGATGATTTGATTCTTAGGGTCGAGTAGGATGCTAGCGAAGGTCTCTTTGATGGCGTCTCGGAGGGCACCGTTTTCGGATCCTTGGTAGAGGTCTAGGTAGGCTTGTGATAGCTGGGTGATAAGGTGATTGTCTTGGGTGATCAGGGACATCTGGTCTAGGCTTGCAACGAATCGTTGAAGGAGAGGTATGTCGGACCATGAAAGATTGTCCATCGCGATGGGTACCATCTGTTTCGCTCCCTCGAAGTCGGTCTGCAGGAGGTCAAACGTCTCAACCAAGAGCTGGTATCTCTCTATCGCTGCTTCAGTCTTGGGAAGTGCTTCCTTGCTCTCGGCTTCGGTGGTTAAAGGCTCGACAAAGATCTCAATAGCTCGATTCCTCATCGCCCTCGAAAGCTCTCCAAATCTCGCATCCATCGTCAAGAAAATTCTGAACTCCGGATGTGGTCTGATAACCTTAGGTTCGCCATCAGGACCACAATGCTCGTTAATGCTAAGGAAACCATTGGGCTCGAGAAGGGAGTTCAGTCTGTCGAGGACAGAAGCACTGCATAGATTGGCGTTGTCGAGAACGAGCCACTGGCCTTGTTCGAGGGCTTTGACAAGTACACCGTCAACCCATTCGAAACGTGCGTTCTCGAGTGTCATGGGTGTTTGGGAGAATCGGTGACAAGTATCGGCCAAAGTCCCAAACTCAGTAAGCGAGGTGTTCGCTTCCAAGGAGCGGAGGTGGGTAGTAACGGTAGAGAAGAAGGGGCTCGATGATACGCTGTCAACTTCAAGCAACTGAAGGATGGCGAGAGCTTCCTGAGGAACTTCTGCCGGTAGTGATGCCAGGACTCTGGTAGAGATGAAAGATTCGAGCTCCTTGAGGAAATTGCTAGCAGCACGCAGAGGATCAACCTGTTCGAAGCCACCGACCAGATCCATCGTATCGATGTCAGCGTTGAGAGGGAACACCACAAGTGACTTCCCACTCATGGCCGCGATATGCTCAATGATAGTTGTCTTTCCGCATCCAGAAGGTCCAACAAGGATACATGGCAAATTCTGTTGTATACAGATCATCACCGACTCAATCTCGGGCAAGCGATTCGTGATATCTGATTTAGGGAATGGAAGGCGTTGGGCCAGCTGGTCTCGTGCCATGCACGCCAACCCGACCTGGTGTGAGGATGCACTCGTGTTGTGGAAGAAATGGCGAAATGGAATCTCAGTGCCAAATACTTGTGAGAAGAGTTTGCCAACCTCATGACGATCCTTTGGTGTTCTGAATCGCTGTCGAAAGATGAGATTCAGGAAGTCTGAGGGGGTTGCAGCGGCAAAGAAGGGGGCGGTGGATGATAGAAGCTGCAACCATCGAAGGATATCACGAAGATTGAACTCCCAAGGACCGCCTTGTGAGCCAAATCGACGACGGTACACAATTTCTTGCTCGAGTTGGGAGACGAAGGTAATGATCGAATCGAGGGTAGTGGCGGGGACATTGGCAAAGTTGTGCCTGCAAATCAGCTGTAGATCATCATTTCTAAAGACATCAGCATAGACAACAGTAAATCGATTAACAAAGGAGGCTGGTAATCCCTTCCTGCCACCTCCTTGATGATGAGGATTCTGGGCAGCAAATACGCAGAACTCAGGATGGCGCTTAAAAGTCTGGTCAAGCTCTGAGATGTAGACTTCTCCACGATGATCAAGACAGGCGTTCAGACCCTCCAGGACGGACTGCGATGCCAGATTCATCTCATCAAGGAGTACCCACTCTCCCTTCTGCATGGCTTGTAAGAAGGGAGCATCTCGCCATGCGAAGTGACCTGCCTCAGCACCTTCGACAGGAATATCTGAGCCGAAAAGATCCATGAGGTCCGTCTGCTCTGAGAGATTGATTCGAGTCAGAGGTCGATTGCAAGCACGAGCCAGAGCAGCGACCAGCGTGGTCTTACCAACACCCGGACTTCCCTCGATGAGTATTGGCTTCTGGACTTGGAGAGCTCTCAGCACTCTCATAGCATTCAACTTCGTGGTGGGAGCTTCGAAGGCAAATGTTGAGTCGGTGTCCACACCGATTTGCTTGAGTATCGAGAAGCTGCCGATGCCGAGAGATTGCTCCTGATTCAGAAGTGCCACAGGTGCGAAGTAGATGGATGTAACATCGTGCTCTAGCAAGGTACCGAGCTGTTGCAAACACTTTGCTCTCTCTTCCTGGATCGTGTCTGGGTTGATGGCAAGCAGGGCGGCTGGATTTGCACCGAGTGTATCGATGTATACCATCGAGGCTCCATGCAGAATTGGGAAGTAGTGATTGGCGGCATCCGAGCTGTTGATGAACTTTACCCAAGCAAGGACATCTCGCACAGAAATCGACGTCGAACCCGATGATCGATATGTCTCTCCAAACCATTCTGCGAAGTGTACCATAGGCTTTGCAAAGGGCTTGAACTGGTCCTGGAGCTTGGCTTCGACGATCTGGAAGACGTCTTCATGCTCGGAGAGAGATGGTACCCAGATCTCGGTGAAACGATTGCGGAGTGCCGGTGATAATTCGCGTTTGCCGTAGTCACCACCGGGGTTCATGGTTGCGAAGAACTGGAAGCCATCTGCTGCTTCGACGAAGGAGTTCTCGGCGCCTTTCTCGGCAAGCAGGATTGTTCTTTGTGTTTCTAGGACAGAGTTCAGTCTTTCGAGAACAGAATCATCGGCTAGAGAGATTTCATCAAGGAGAAAGAACGAGCCGTCTCTCATCGCTTGCACGAGACTGCCATCTGACCATTCAAAGAGCGCCTTGGCCTTGATCTGATAGATCGAGATCCGACCGAGCAGTTCTTGCGGAGCTGTAGTTAGCTCTGATGGAGTAAGTGCCTGAAATCTTGCCTGCAGCAAGTCGATATCGTCTTCTGAACTTGCGTGGCCGAGGCCATTCAGTAGAAGGACCAAATCTTGCTTTAATCGCTCAATAATCGCGGCCCGATTCCTCACAGGTCTCTGAGCACCAATAAGATCTCCAGTTTCGGTATTCTGATGAGCGTTGACAATATGCAGTTCTTTTCCAATGGCATCTGCAATCATTTGACAAACTGTAGTCTTTCCACAACCCGTCTCACCAACCAGTAGCACAGGCTCGTTATTCCGCAGAGCGTGCGCAACCAGAACATACAGACGCCGCATGGCTCCTGTCCACACCACTCCTTGTGAGTTTGAAGTAGCATTAAAGGCCTTGATCTCGGGTGAGAGATCTTCGCTGTAGAGGAGCGCAGGATCAATCTTGGCTTTCATCACTCGCTCAATAATTTCCTTAACAACCGCTTTCTCTGCAGGATTTCGTACTCGCTCGGCAAGCAGCATGTATCCATTCGCGGCAAGTTGCTCTCTGTTGTCCGCGTCGCGGAGCGCCCATCTGAAGAGATCTCTCAACGTAGCAAAGCTGTCCTTTTGCTCAAACAGGCGATTTGTCTGTCGGAGGGTAGACAGTTCCTTGTATACATCCACGATCCTCTTGCAATCTGACGGAGCGACTTTTTTGCTTCGATACTCAAGAATTTGCTGCAGCTCATCCTGGGGTATATCGTCAAAATGAAGTTCGAGGAATCGATTCCTGAAGGCCCGGGACAAGGTCTTTCTACCACCATAAAGCCCAGGCGGGTTTTGGGTGGCAAATAACATGAAGTTCTCGTGCGGTCGAACAACTTCTTGAGTTTCGGGAATCAACAGTTCACGGTTGTCGTCGAGTAGTCTGTTGAGAGCTTCAAGAACATCTGTGGGTGCCAAATTCAATTCGTCTAGCACGATCCAGTGGCCTTTCCGAAGGGCTTGAACGAGAAGGCCTTCTTGGAATCGTAGCTGGCCGTCAAGACCGGAGACATATGTACCCAAGTATTCTTGCAGATCTGTATGCTCGTGATTGTTGATTCGCACGAACTTGTTACCGCTGTACTTAGCCAAATACTCGATCATGCTAGTCTTTCCTGAGGACGTGGGACCTTGAACCAAGACTGGGAATCGTCTCGTCGAGGTCGCTCGGACGAGATTCAGAATGTTGCGGTCGACTGATGGCGTACGGACGTAATGGGATTGCTCTTCACGAGGCTCAGCGCCTTGCAGCATCCAGTACTGCCGATTCTTCTGCTCATTGGTGAAAGCCACATAGCTTCTCTCATCTTGGGGATGCTTGGGAGTTTGAGATAGAAGAGCACGAGAGTTGCCATGGCTGCTCAACAAGTGATGATCGATGAGAGGTACGAGAAGCTTCTCAGATTCTCGGTCGAGGAGAGTTAGGAAGCCCATCGCAAATCCTTCGTACAAAGCTCGTCGCAGACCATAGAGGGAAGTGATTTCGTTAACATAGCTGAGAACACGAGTGAGTGTTCTCAGACTGAAATGAGGGACCTGATTTGCTCCATCAACTAGTCTCTTCTCGTCGGCGTATTTCTTGGTGTTGAGATACAGCTTGGCCACGTCGTGGGCAGCTCGTTCGTCGTTGCTACTGTTGCTTTTGAGGTATGCTTTAATAACGCCAAGCAGGTCATCAAGATTCCTATCGGGACTCTCAACATAGATTTCTGTGAACCGTGACCTCAAGCCCATGGGGAGGTCTCGTTTTCCAACATCAGTAGCGGGGTTCATGGCACCAAAGATGCGGAAATCGGGATGAGCTTGAACTCTCTCAATTTCGCCAGTCTCGGAGAGTAGGATTGAAGGTGAGGTGACAGAACCGTCGTGAAGCAAGTCGGCAATACTCTCGAGCGTGTCGGGTGATGCCAAGTTGATTTCATCGAGGAGGACCCAATCGCCGTTTCGTGCAGCTTTGACGATGTTTCCTTCGACAAAGGTGAATGCGAAGCCTTTGGAACCGCCCGACAATTGAACATCGAATTGGTCAAGACTCTGAGAGAATTTCTCCCATCTTGGTTTTAGTCGCATGAGTGCAGGTAATCTAGACTCGGTTTTCCTCCGCTTCGTGGGTTGCTCATCCAATCGTCCATTCGCCGCTTCTTTCTTCCGCAGCTCTGAGATGATCTTGTCGAACATCTTCGGTGCTTCACGCCACAACCTGGAAGCCTTGCTCCATTGGCCTTTCGCAACACATTTTCCTAGCGAATCGAGGTATTTCTGATTCTTCGTAGCAGAGATTCCAGTAGATGAAAAGAGATCATCAAACTCATCTTTGAGAGGGACGGCAAGAGTTCTGACATTGACGGGCTTGAATCCACCCAAAAGATCACCCACCTCACTTTGTTGGGACAAATTGACTGCCGTAAGCTTGTAACCCAGGGAATCAGCAAGCTGCTGAACAACTGTTGTTTTTCCAATACCCGTCTCTCCTACAAGGAGTACAGGCTCGGTCATTTGAACAGCCACTCCAACTTGTTGCAACAATCGCTTCGCGTGGGTCGTGTTGGCGAAAGGTCTCTGCTTCTTAACCGATTTAGTGACTCGATTGGGTCTCTTTGGCAGTCGTACTCTTCCAATAACCAACTCCTTGTCGGTCTCCTCATATTTTGGGACGTGAGCTCCAAAATAATGCTCAGCCCGCTGAGGGTCGATACGCATCGTCTCAGCAATCTTCTCCCTGACCGTCTTCCGAGCCTCTTCTGTCTGCAGGGATCCCGCAAAGCAATCGCAAGCCTCCATGAACATCTGATCGGTGATCGTGTCGTCCAGGAGCTCATTCCCAGTAACAAATCTAGCTGCCGCGAGGACTTTCTCGAGTCTTCTGCACCATTTCAAGAGATCACGAGAGCTGATAGGTCGACCAAGAGATGTCCGACTCCTCGAAGCAAATGTTGGCTTCTGTGATATCTCGCATAGTCTTTCATATACTTCCATAATTCCAGGAAGAAATCTGACAAGTAGTGGATAACATCCCTTGACTATCTCTTCAAATTCCTTCAAAGTTGGCATCTGCACAGGTACACGCTTCCATAACCGAGCTCCGAGCATATGCAATGCTGGAGCATTCTCATGCCCAGTCACACTAAGTGATGTTCTGATGGTTGCCAAAAGCTTGAATCCACTTCCAGTCTTGATCGTCTCGCCTCGACTTGGGATGATGAGCTCGCCGCGCTCGATCAGAGGTAAAATCACACTGATAACTTCGTTTGGTGCTCGATCCAAATCCTCAATGAAGACCCATCTTCCTTCTCGAACTGCGGTGGTGAGGACACCTGCTCGCCATGTGAATGAGCCTGGAGTTGAGCCGCTGGTGTACATTCCGATGAGCATCTTTGCATCGGTCTGCTCGTTCAGGTGAAGAGTGACCATGGTAGATTCCACACCGAGCTCGCGGGCAAAGTCGTTGACAAGAGAGGTCTTACCAGAGCCAGCAAGGCCTTGTAATAGGATCGGCGAGGAAGAAAGAAGTGCTTCCGCGAAGCGTTCCCGGTTGAGAGAGGTAGTAATGGTATCGATGAGATCTGACTTTTGAGACGGAGGTCCTTGAGGTCGGGGAAGTAGCACGTTGCTATCCTGACTCTTATAATGTACCACTAGAGGTGAGACATTCTGGAGTTGGGCTATAGGCAGACTCTCGGCAGGTCTCGACTTTCTAACCTCCTTAAACCTCCTCTGTTCCAGCAGGCTCAAAAATCCATAATCTGCTTGCACCCCATCATAATCTCCCAGAACAACTTCGGACATTCCAACATGCTCCTCTATCATAGCCTCCAACTTGAAGTCCGCCGCGAAGCATAGTTGACAAAACACCCTTACAGCCAAATATCGTACCCCTCTGTCTGAATGTCCCAGATAACTTTGTATTTTCGCGCTCGGTACACTTTGTCCAAAAGTGCGCCGATCGAAACTGAGAAGTCGAAAAGTCGCAAGGAGAATTCTCTGTAACTGAATCACTTCCAATCCCTTTCCTCCATTTTGTAGACAATCAATCCTCAGCCTATGTCTGTCATGCCCAAATCTCTTAGACACCTGCAAGTATTTCTCCAAGAAACTCTCCAAATGCGGCGCAAAGGGTATAATTCGTGCAAAAGCTTCAATAACTTGATTGTTCTGTTCCTCTCCATTTATCATGCTAATCCATCTCGCACATGTATCTGCGAAAATTCGTTCGTATCGTGTGAAAAGCTTGAGGGTCAACTCGGGTTTGAGTGCTGCTATCGCGAGGGAATCGAGGAAGTGCGGGGAGGTTTGGAGTTGTATGATTTCGAGGATTTCTTGTGGCAAGTCTTGAAAGAGGCTGTTACCATTCAGGATGGGCTCCGACCCGTTCATATCTTCGTCGATGTCCATTTCATCGTTGTTCGTGGGGTTTTCGTGAACTGCATGAGTTCCATGATACTTCGAGGTTATCGAGATTTTTTTTTTTTATCGGAACAGTCGAATTTCTGCCGTGCACGGACCGATTATTCACAGGCGGTGTAAAAAAGCTACGAGGCAGCCAAGAAAGCTCAACGACTGTGAAGTGAACCTCTCTGTGATTATGAACTTCAAAGCAATTTCATTCTGAAGAAGGAAGACCTGAGCTTTCATCCCATAACTTATCGAAGTTAAAATCCAGGATATTTCCAAAGTCAAAGTTAAGACGATCGCCTGTCGCCCCCATCCCTGATTGGCCACACCTCACCTTGTCTCCACTAAACTTTTGCTCGTACTAGCGCGCATTCCCAAAAGTCTACAACACCTTCACACAAGCATCAACAATCCTCTCAATCCCACCCACCACATCGCTCACCATGTCATTAACCTGCCAATCCGCAGCCCGAAGCTGCGTGCGCTCCCTACGATCCTCAAACACCCTACGAATTTCTTGCTCGGCGGTAGCACAGAGACGGACAGCGGCGAAGAGATGGAACAGCACGGAGGCAGCTGCGAGCAATCCCAAGATCTCGGGGATCGTGGATCAGATCAGTCAATTGACATTATTGGAGACTGCAGATTTGGTTACTAGTCTGAAGGTTTGTTCTCTACATTTCCACGTCTGGCAGACACGATTTGAGGGTCATGGACTAATCATTCGATTCCTCCAGTCACGACTAAACATCCCCGACATGCCCATAGGAGGTTTCTCAGCCGGCCCAGCAGCACCGGCCGCTGCCCCAGTCGAAGAAGAAGAAGCCGCACCAGCACAGCAAGAAAAGACTCTTTTCAATTTGAAATTGATGAGCTTCGAGGCAGGCGCAAAGCCGAAGATTATTAAGGAGATTAAGAGTATGTTGGGGTTGAGTTTAGTCGATAGTAAGAAGTTTGTGGAGAGTGCGCCGAAGATGATGAAGGAGGGGGTGCCGAAAGAGGAGGCGGAGAAGATTATGGAGACTTTGAAGGGGTTGGGTGGTGTTGTGACGATGGAGTAGGGGAACTGAAGGAGGGGGAGGAAGGACCTACCAGGAGTGTATGATTGCATGGATGGATGGAGGGACATATTGTATCAATACTAGAGGTGTACAAAATTTACTTCTCGCCCATCAGTAGGAGACACTTGGTTTGTCTTGTGAGTGAGGAAGAACACGAAGTATGGTCACTCGAAGGTTCCTGTATTGAGACTGGAAATTTGATGCTGGCTTGGCCAGAAGTTTCGCCCAGAAGTAAGCACTTTTGTCTATCCAATAATTTTGTCTAAAACCTAGTTCCGTTGACGCCCTGAACTCCCTTCCCGAGTTGACTTGCAACAACAGTAGCCTCTCTCACAGCTCTTGCAACAGTCCCTCTCACTCTTCCCTCCTCCAACACCAAGAGCCCACCAATCGTGCAACCACCAGGAGTGCTGACCTTGTCTCTTAGCAAAGCAGGATGCTCTCCAGCAAGAACCAACCCAGCAGCACCCTTCATCGTCTGTGCCGCCATTCTCTGAGCCTCAGCTCTCGGCAATCCCATAGCCACCGCCCCATCAATAGCAGCCTCCAACATCAGCGCAAAGAACGCAGGTCCAGAACCACACAACGCAGTGCTAGCATCCATCGTGCTTGCCGGCAGGTGAACCACATCTCCTATCCGTCTGAAGATCCAAGTCACCAAACTCGACGTATCAGCTGGTAGAGGAGGAACAGAGGTAGCAATGACAGTCATGCTTTCTCGAATAGCAGAAGCTGTATTGGGCATCGCTCGTACTAATGTACATCCCTCCGAGACAGCTGGTACTACCTCTCCATATAATGCTCCCTGCATTTGTTCGACTGGTACTCCGGCGCAGATGCTAATCAAAAGCTTGCCCTTCAAAGCCTCTTTCATCCCATCAACTGCTAGAATATCGTTCACCATGTATGGTTTGCAGCCCAGTAATATAACATCTGCCTCTCTGCATGCAGATACATTATCGTTCTCGACGATCTTGACGACTTTCAGGTGGGGAGCGAGAGCTTGCTTGATCTTCTTCGCGGATTCGTGACGGCGGACGCAGGCGATGAAGCGAGAGGGAAGACGTGTGGGAATTTCTTCTGCGGGTGTAGATGTGCCGGAGATGGATTCGATGAAGGCGGGTTTTGGTGCTTGGATTTCGTAAAGTGAATTGAGAATGCCGGAGAGGATTGCAATTCCCATCGTCCCTGCGAAGGTCAGTCTCTCTTCCACAACTCACTTTTGCGCCGTCAACGCCAGAGTTGGAGTGAATTGCTCTTACCACAACCGAGGACTGTCAAAGTCATCTCTGACTCTTCTTTCCAATTTGCGACCATCTTGCCTTCCAATTCTTCAACAAAAATTCTTCTGCGCAACAACTCTTCGAGATCTTCACCACTCTTGTTATTTTCGCGAGGCTGAACTCCCCTCCAAGCAAAAATCCAAGCCCGAATATCACCCGACACCAATCCCAACACCGTTAGACCCACCAAGATGTCAACCAACCTGCGAGGCCAGCTTCCGCAAGGCTCATCGCCGCCTTCAGTAGGAAAAGATGCCTCTTCCTCCGACTCCTACTCTCCCTTGAAAGCCAAACCAATCCTTAAGCAACGCCCACGCGGCTACGCCGTCAGGGCAAACCACAACATGGACCCGTTCGAAGTTCGAGTTCGCTTTACTCAGTTTCTGGGGAATCTGAATGCCAGCGTTACGAGTGCGCAGAAGACGGCTCAATATGCGATTAAGTATAGGGATATGGATGAGGATTTGCATAATTGCATTATTGAGCAGTTGGAGCGCGTAAGTTTTCTGTTCAGAGGGGAGATTGGAAAAGGCTGATGAGAGGATAGCAAGCCAATTCGATGAACAATCGTGCGAATATCATGTACTTCCTCGAGGCGCTTTGCGATATGGCTGAGAGAGAGAAACACCACGACTACATCCGTATGATCCAACGAGATATCATGCGTATCGTCGACGCTGTGGCACCAGATGATGGTTCTGGAGCTGCGAATGTCAAGGTCGTACGAAAGGTACATCATTCAGTCCGTTCCGTTGTTGAGTAGAAGCTAATGAGTTGATCAGGTCCTCCAATCCCTCCAATCCAAATCCTTCCTCCTCGCCCAAACCGTTGCCGAAATTGACGAAGTCCTCAAAGAACGCGACACAAACGCCGCCCCCTCCTCCCCCCTTTCCCCCTCCCACACTTCCCCATCCACCACCAACCCAACTCGCTCCTTCCCACCCCCCATGAAACTCGACAAAAAACAAATCGAACAAAGAATAGAAGAAGATAGAGAGAGACACAAGCGAGCTAGAGAAAATGTCTGGGCGGTACCGAAACCGGGGACGGTGGGATTGGATGGGAAGAGTTTCGAGGATGAGTTTGAGAAATTGTGGGAGGAGACTAGTGATGTGGGGGAGGATGATTTTGAATTGTATAGGGAGGAGATGGAGGAGAGGGGAAGGTGTAGGGGAGTTTGGAGGGAGGAGTTTAGGAAGATGCATAGTGGTGTTGCCCATGAGTGAGGCGTGAAGGAGAATGAGGTGAAGGGGGTGTGGTGAGGGGGAAACATATGAGCATATGGTGAGACGTGGTTACCGGCATGGAGTCAGGAGATGCTTTTCTTAACAGGCATGGAAGGCGTTAGTTGGGGAAATGGGATGCAAACCTCGGCGTTCGAATAGATTACTGCATCCGCATCTGCAGCTGTGGCTGGCAGGTGCTTGTATTGCGCAGATCTACCCAGATTTGAATATGATACCAGATCTCTTATCCCCTCCTCTTTTAGAGTTCTCCGCGATTTGACTTCAAGAAGGGGCGATGTTTGCGCCAAGTGGCAGACATGCCTCGCCGACCATACTTATTTCGTTAGTACTTCATCTCATTTTTTCGTTGCTTTGATTTGAATCGCACTACCATCCCCTCTTTTTACACGTAATTTAGCGTTCGCTTTCTTCTCGTCGCAGTGCATCCAAGAAGTTTCAGTGCCCTTTCGAAGTCAGGAAATTCTCTCATTCGACGATGTTCCACCTCAATTTGACATTCTCCAAAGTTCAATTTCCATGTCAAGCAGAGACATTGGCAAGAGCTGTGACTGCTAGGTTATCCAGCTCAAGTGCGAACATGGCTTCCCTTCAGAACCAGATCAATGCTGCAAAAATTTAGGCTCATCTCTGTGGTTAGGTGGCTGGGGCAAGGCAATTTGCAACTCTCGCTTCAGCGAAATGGACAGTTTTCAATGCCGCGCGCCTTCGTACTTCCTTCCCATGCTTGACCAGTGCAACTGGTGCCCGCATCTGACAAACCGTACTCGGCCAGCGCCTTTTATCGAATCACCACCGACGCGGCTACCCTCTGCTTGGAGATTGATTGCTTTGCAACCTTGCAGCTCCATTTTTGGTGCACTCGTTATCCACTTGAGCAGGAAAGACTCTCTCATGGGCGTGAACATGGGATGCCGGGGATGGGAGGAATGGCATCAACAGGGACGAGAATAGCGCCCGTCCTGCTCCGTATTTCACTCATTCATTGCAGTTGACATGAAGGGATTTTTCGGATTCAACAGCATCAGTTTCAATTGGATCAATGAAGGAGCAACCCAGTGACGCCGCAAAGCAAACATCGATCTATGAGACTATGATAATCCATCTCTCTGTCCGCAGTCTCTGTGCTCCGCCCGGGCGTAGCGTCTACTATGTAAATGCACGCACATGCGTTCCCCCTGCAGCTCGTATTGCTGCCATTCGCTGCGCTGGACTGCTCCTTGCCGCTCGCTCCAGGACTCACGCGCAAGGGCGGCGGATTTCGTCCGAAGCACCGTGTCACGAGCGCTAGAAACGCTGCCTGGAAGGCATGGTAGAACCAGGCTCAATTACAACAATTCTAAACTACAGAAGAGGCTCTGGGGAGCTGTTCATCAAGAACAGACCAAACGAATTTATCGCCATGAAAGAGAGGTCCTGTTGTTCTCCCAAGCGCCAGTGTCATAAACAGGTCCAAGAACGATTGGTAGTAACTAGATCCCTATGGATCAATAGTGGCGACCAGTTCGCGAGCAAGATCCTCATCCTTAAAATGTGCGAAATGTCCCACTTGTGTAGCACCCCATTTCTGAAATCCTGGGGGGAAGTAACCGCTGTACTCCCAGTCAATGATAGAGAGCACCTCCAATGTTTTCAGATTCATCATGATGTTGTGGGGTCCGATATCGCCATGGGTCATAACATATTCTTCCTTGTCGGACGTTTTGGGCTCCCAACTTGCTCGGTCGACGGAGCCTAGGATCCACGTGGGTGGGATCACCAACCCATTGAGTCCCGTCGTAGATGATTTAAGACTCCTCAGCTCAGGTAGAAGCTTTTCTTCGACGAATTGATTGAAATTCTTCTGAGCTAAGTCGGCGCATTGGTCGCACTTGCCACTCTTCTCTCCAATGAGGGAATGGAGGTTCGGCATTCGGCAGTTATCTCCAGCGATTACGAGTTGGACCCCTCCCCTAACAAGATCCGTCTCAAGAAACATCAATCCTTCGCTGTCCTCTCCCCATGATCTTAACTTAGGCACTGGAATCTTCGTTCGACTTCTGAGCAGTTGTAGTGCAGCGACTTCGTTTTGAAAGCGTTCTTTGAACCATGGATTTTCGATAGGTTTCCCCGTCAACCTACTAACGTGTCTCTCGGCAATAGGCTTCTCGCGTTTCATGAAGGTGGAGGTAGTGTAATTGAAGTAATAGACTTTATCGTCTGAACAACCAACGACTTGCGCATCTTTATGAAGGAGAGCCATAGCGCGAAAGAGTTTATAAGAGTGCAAGGCTGTAAAGAAGTCTAAGAATTGTGATATTGTTAAGTCCGAATAATACAACAGTTTTCCTTGAAGAGCGCAGATCGGAGTTCCTTGATGATAGTTGACGAAGCGTAGAGAGCGGGAATATATAGATGAGCAAAGGAGCCAAGCCAAGCTAGGTTGTCACGTGGCTTACCCATCCAATGATGCAACCTAAAACTACTCGTGTTTCATATCTGTGCTTACAAGCTACTTGGAAGTTTCGGAAGGCTTCAGATATCAACTGAAGCTTGGTTATGCCAAAAGGAAGATGCACTACCGAGGCGAGGCTTTTCGTATCTCACCAAAAAGGCCCCATTCATTCCTCCATTTATTCATTGCCTGGGGTTTGTCCGTGTGGCGTCTTCAGCTTCTTTTTTACCCCCCTCGGTGACTTACAGACTCACCTCATCATGCCTGCCGTCCAGAATTCCCGGGGCCAACCGTTCTCTATCGCATGGCGTTAACGACCGTAATGTTGACACCTTTGCAAGCGTGCAACGTTGCAGTTTGCAAATCGAAGTGTCTAGTTGGTATCCCACTCTCCGACATTTTCCTGATTTGAAAAGTCAGTGATTGGTTCCATCACGCTTGTATACAAAGCGACGCGTTATATCAGGAAACTTGAGTTACTTGGCTTCGCTATCAGAATTCACTTGTGTTGGTACTTCCGAGATTGTGTGCTCTGCTGATTCTCTTTAAAGTCCGCCGGCATTTCTAGCGTAGCAACCTTTACAAAAGGTATTGTTGCAGGAACTCTGAGCTTGTGTTTTCATTCACTTTGGTTCTCCCGCTTCCACCACTGTTTGGCAGAGAAAGAATGAGAGTTAATGAGTATTAAACGTTCGCTTCATACATGCTACGACTTCGATAGAAAGTTAATGATTGTGGAAATCACAATTCAGCCCATATTAATTCTTCCTTGCGAGGAGCTCCATATTGGAATTTCCGATGCACTATCCTTGGTTAGGCACTGTTACGGGAATGCATTCTCTCTTTTTCTCTTGGTTTCGGCGATCTTGTATCAGGGAGCTTTCCCCCCTTTATACCTCGCTTAAATTCTTGGCAAGAACCCTCACAGCACGACTCCAATTTGAGTTCTCAGCGACCCTGTGAACCTTTCCCTTCGCCCTAGTATCATATCAAAACTATTGACTTAAAATATTCCCACTAGATATAGCTTTGGAGTCCCTGCGGGCCTTCAAACCCAGCATTTCATGCAATTTGCTTCAGATGAACTTGAAAAGTTTTTCAAATCTCCTCCAAGTGGTAGTGATTTTCTATCCTTATATGATACCAGACTTACTTAGCCTTCCACCAGCCCATCCAAAGTTAGGCTATCATCGTCTCCCTCAATTCTGGTTATACCCTTTCCACTCAGACAGATTACTTCTCGCTGTCAGCCTCATAACGGTCCATCACCGTTAGGAGTAAAACTCAACTTCGAGGTGAGCATCGAGTGCACTCGAGTGAGACGCAAGGACGAAGGGGTGCAGAGATTCAAAGTCGGAAAACGTATGCAAGTCCGACTGATCGCGAGCTCGCATGAACCTGCCCTGAGCATGTAGAACTTCACCGACGGCCTTTGATGGAGCTCTATTTCCGATTACTGAGTAGCTGCGGCCTGCATTTACCTTCTATAATTTCTCTAATTTCAGTTTCAAAGCAAGGTCTCAAGCAGGGGGTAGGCTGCGGATAGACACGAGGGTGGTATAAGCACTCATTCTTCTTCAACAAATGATAGGAACTAGCTTACGGTCGAAAGCATGAACATCAAGGGACGGTGTCCGCAGAAACTATTGTGCTTGATTCTAGCCCTATATCCTCTCCCTAGTTCCTCATCCCCAGAAGCCCCTTCTCAAGCCCGTGTTATACCGCCCCGCCAGAAGATTAAGTTCAATCTAGTGCAAGTATAAAAGCACTCTCGCTCTTTTCTGAGAACGATATTAGTCAGAACAATGATGAACAAATTCGTGCAATGCCCACTTGCTACCTATTCATCCCAGATGAGAACCGTAACCGCATTCCAACTACTCCTCCTCTGTTCAAATCTTACTATTCTACCCGGGGTAGACTTGTCATCTCCTGCCTCCTGGTTCTACGAGCCCGACGAGAAAATTCTTGCTGTCAGGATCCCTATTACTATCGAACCAAGAGAGGCGAGGTTCAGAACTTACAAAATAATTCCTTTGAGATCATAGATCGGGCGGGGAAGAAATCAAAGGAAGTATATGGTGGAGAAGAATTATGTTGGGAGTTGATCCATCTCGTAAGCCACTTGCTACCCGATTTAACAGACTGACAGGGAGTTTTATCGCGTGCATGATGAACTTTTCGAGGGGTGGGGAAGGGGTGATTCTATATCCCTCCCTCATCTCATCTCTGAAAATAAGCGTAGTTGAGCAATTCTACAAAACAGCAATCGCCATTTAACCCATCTTTTGCCGCAAAACAAATGCTTAAGCAATTGAAAAGCGGGTAGAATTGCTATAAAATACCACGTCTTTCTCGTCGCAACGACAGAGAACCAAAGCCAGTGTGGGGAAAACTCCAGAAGCAAAAACGACGGACTAGATTCCGACTAGGTCCAAACTAGTAATTCGAAAGCTCGAGAGCCTCGAGACATCTACTGTGAATTGCATCTAAAGCCTTCCGATACTCACCTTCGCTGTAGATCATCCCTCAGGACATTATTGCTGTCAAACCTATCGATCATCATCAATATCGCCAGAAGCAAAGTACAAGACTTGCAAGCTCAACACATCCTAATTTCGAGGAGGAGCCAAGACCTGGCCAAGTAAACGAACTCGTCAAAGGCAGGCCGCATTAAATGAATGCTGGTCATCACTTTTGTACGTGTCAACAGTGTCACAGCAAATGCCCAATGAAGCTTGAACGCGATGTTCACCCGACTATGAATGCAGAGCAAGGAGTATTTTATAAACCTTCCTTCCTCCCAACTCAGGAGAGGAAAATAGCACGTGTTAATCGCCCGTTTCCGGCTGCAACTTGATTTGCGACTAGCCAACGAGCGAGTTGGCGAAGAGGTGTATAAACCCATTGGATACTCACCATAACAAAACGATAACGAACGAAAGAAGTGCGTCTACGGACGCGAGAGGTGCATCGAGTAAATAGAGATGCCCGTGCCGGGACTACCGTCCAGTCCAATGCTTCAACTTCTGCTTCTGAATTTGAGAAACTCAAGCTTTCTTTTCTGCTTTATCTCATCTCAGCATTTGTCTCTCCACCTTGTTGTGCCCCTTGCCCTCTTAGCATTCTCGTTGTTGACCTTCTCAATTGCTATCCAAGGTCATAAGCTGAAGGTCAAAGCTCCCAGAGGATGTGCTCCAGCTTTCGAGATGGATAATCAAGAGAAGACCGGAAAGGAAACAGGAAGGGTTGGGAATTAAGTGTAGATGGTTGGTAACTCGAGCAAAACCCTGTCTATCGTCTTGTATACTTCTGTCTTGAGTGTTCTGCTGTGATTTGGGCCAATGGGCGCTTGCTTCGAACAAGTTGAAAGGGGACAAAGGGTGGCTTGATAGACCCCACCTCGAATTTCAAAGGATGGCCTTGGCAAGGAAAAAAAGGCTATTATATTTATAATAATTTTAATATATAATACAAAGGTAAAAAAATGGAAAAAATAAACAATAAATAAATAATAAATAAATATTGAATAAATATTAAATAAATATTAAAATATATTAAGTTTTGCTAGTTTATTCGCCCTTGTAAAACGTGTATTTGATAGCGACTTTCGTAGCTATAGAAATGTTTTAAACTCGTATTTGCAAAGCAAAATGAAAAATGAAAAAGTATTAATATATTCTTCTCCTTTTTCAATTTCCGAAAAAAGAGAAGTCTAATAACAAAACACGAGAATGGCACTTGCTATTTACCGTATTCCTTCGTAGTAATCCGATCGTTTTTTAATTATTAAATAATAAGCAAACTTATAAAAAAAAATATAAAATTACTCTTTTTTTATATTAGATCGAATAAGGTAAATATTACAACTAAATGTAAAATTCAAATGCGATGGCCGCCGAATTCAGTGGTCTTGGTCGCTGTTTTATGCGACGATTGTCCAGGCTGGTTTGTCGATGTTACGTGCTATGCTTTGACCTACCTAATACTGTATATATATCCCCATTTCGTCCTCTTTTAGCTCGTCAAACCTTACAATACATATGAATTTCCCTGAAAGTCGACCACTGAAGATCTCCTGCTTAAAACCCAGCCTCAAGACGTTCACAGCCAAGCAAAACAGCGATCAATCATCCGTTTGCATGGCTCATTTCCAAGTCCAACTTCTGTATACAGCCACCACAGCGGCAGAAGCAACTTTGTAAATCATGGGCGTATTGCCCCGCATACTTGCGCTCGTTGAATTAGCAAAAACGCCACCTTTAGGCGTGTATCCACCATGGTACCGTGATTGGAACTGTGAAGCAGGAGAATCTAATAACGTCAATCCTGTAGAGTACATACAAATCAAAGGGGTCCAGGAACTTACTGCGGCGAACGCCAGCTCTATCAAAACCCCCAAAGTAGTATAGAACGACAATAGTTGCAGTGAATGGGATCCACCAGGCAGTGGCCAGTGTGAGAATCTTTTTCACTGCAGAAAATAAATATTACCAAAAAAAGACCATCATGAGGAGACCTACGATAAACAGGAAGCTGTGCCACAGCCTTGTACCAGTTCTTTCTGAACACGCTGAGCGAGTCTGCAACTGGTTGGCTAGATCCGAATTCTTTTGCGGTGACCGAAAGTGAGGCTACGATATTTTGGCCATGTTTATTAAGTGAATGTAACGCAGCTAACGGGTCTTGTCTGGCATCTTTGAAAGTATCTGAGACAGACGAAGCGAGGGTACGACCATGGGAACTGAGTGAATCAAGGGCAGCGGATGGATCAGCCCTCACCTCTCCAATGATATTCGCAATCGATTCCAGAGTTCCTATATTGAGGGACGAGGTCACGTTGCCCATTTTGTCTCAAGGAGGGATGATCAGCGATTGATTGGATTCCGTAAGTGCGATTGGTTCGATAGTAGCAGGAATCGATGGGCGATGCGGCCGGTTTGTCAAGAGTTTAGGTCTGATGATTGTTTCTTAGGTTAACATTTGCCTTTGACGATAGTTAAAGGTATTCCGCTGGAGAAAAAAAGACCACGTAGAGTTTACGTAATAACACGTGAAATCAAAGTCACGTTTTTGCGCCAAGATTTTGCCAAGAAACGCCAAGATGTGTCGCTTTTGGCACTTAGCGCTCTTGTAGTTTAAAGCTCTCTATAAAGCTCTTCGTAAAGCTCAAGCTTTAGCTCTACGTGGGGAGAGTTGTAGGGGAGGAACGCCCCTACTCGCGCCGGCGAAGCCGGTGCGAATGCGAATAAAAACTCATTTATAAATTCAAATCGTTTATATCATTTCAAAGTTCAAATCGTCAAAGGCAGGGCACGGCGCGAGGTACGAGGGACGTCCCACTATTAAAATTATGTGGCTGCCGTGTAACCATAAGGCCAGCTATGCTTTACCCGACGTACACGTGATCGCCGACCCCTCACCTCATATTCATCCATAACCATCAGCGTACGCTCACTAGCATCTCCTTTTTTACTCGCTAAACTAGCAAGGACAAAGCTATCCAACCCCATGCTACTGCCGAGAATTTCAAATTCCAGTAATTGGGATTTAGAGGAGCTAGAACAGGTTCTTGGAATTGGAATAGGTCTCTAACTTGGATTCTGGTCCTGGTCACGTGAGCATTGGAACGTGATCCTGCATACCGTGTTTAAGCTCTGAGCCTCCGGCTTCCTAGCTCTTCATTGGATATTATTACTTTGTCAACCACCTTAGGATATTTTCCTTCCAAAAGAGTTAAGACATTGTGAAAAAGCCGTGGTTCAGGTAAGCGAGGCGCCATACCCGAAGTATAAACGCTGAACTCAAAAAGGCAGCACAACTGAACATACAAAATCTTTGCGTTTAATCGTTTGAAACTCGAAATAATCTCGATTCCAAATAATGACTCTTGCTTGGAGAGTTGAAGAGTTCGCAACTGCTGTTTACCTTCACTTTTTGGTTGTGTCTCTCCCATTGGATTATTCTGGCTGCCATCCCCTTAATCGTCGTCAAGAACCATCAAATCTAAAGTTTTGCGCTCAACCCCCCCAATAATTGAAGCAAGTGAGCTCCTTGTCTCAGCGATACCCAACCCACAGTCCGAACTTCCAGATTCGATGTCTTACTTCGGATTCTAGCTTCCGAGTAGGGTATGTCAGTGAGACCTGTTGGAAACGGGAATGCTTGAAATCAAATCCAAGGTTTAAAGCAGCAGGTATTTATATGATTCTAGAGAGGCAGAATGAAGGGGAGATGCACTTGCCAGCCCCCTTTCCCACATAACAGTGGTATATTCACAAACTCAAAAGTCTTGCTACGCCGCAGGAGTGAATGTTCACCGAGGAAAGACCGCTCTTGATGATTAGACATTTATTCTCCTTTCTTTGCCTCTTTGGTGGGATGGAGTATAAAACTACCTTCCCTCGCATATTGGACTTCTCATGATCAAAGGCTCGAAAATCTAAACGCAATGTCGCCAGCCACGCTTCGCAGATTCCCCATAGCTTACAACATCACCTTTCATAGGATGTTTGCGTGAAGAGATACGAGTTTCGAGACCCTTTTGGCGTCTTTCTTTGTACTTTCTGCCATTGCTGGGGTTATCCCCCATCGATTCGAACATTCTCGCTGTCATCCCCACGAGAGCCATCATTATTCATCATAATGCGAATGTCAAAAACAAAACTTTAGACTTCCAAACTTGAACACACTGAATTAGGCGCGCGCACTCCTCAACCTCAAGAAACCCAGATAATTGCATGCCTCGTTCCTACTCCTCGAAGTCTTCGCTATTTCAGGGGGAAAACAGAGAAATGAAGAAAGCAATAAAGACCACAATAAAAAAGGTGGACAGGATCATGCCCCCCGCCCTCACGGCAAATTGTGTAGGAGATTCGTTCGCCTCACTTTCTCCCTTTGTATCGGCCCACGTCTCATTATCGAGGTCCTCAAGAATGGCATCCAGCTCCTTCAAGATGTCGTTATCAGGCATTATTTCAAGAGTCGTCTCGCCATGAAGAATTCCCTTGAAAATTTTAATGAGGTCCTCCAAACCGGTTGTGTCTCTCGCGGTACTTTCATGATATTTCGCAGCAAGTATCAAGGCGATGCGACGAAGTGCCGCTTGAGTTTTTTGGACTCCAGAAGCATCTATATCTTGGCATGTTTTGACAGCACACGTGCCTCCCCCGACTTTGACGATGACCGGAAATCGTGTTAGCGCTCGATATCTTGCAGCGATAGAGTATGTCCCGATGCTGGCCCTGAGATATATTTTCTGAAGCCATGATTTGATTGGATCAACTCGTCTTGGAAAACGTTCCGTGAGTTTCTTGTACTGATCTTTGTAGTTGTTAAACCTTTTCGAGCCCTCTAGATCGATGAGTTCCAAGTAGTAATTGAGCAGAGCGAGTCTATATTGTTGGCTGATCTCTTTTGGACAGCCTAAAATATCAATTGCTGGGCGAAGGATTATAGAAGAAGCACGAGCCATCATGCTACAGTACTGATGAGCCACCCAGTGCTTCTTGATATCAAGTTCTCCAGGCAGAATGCAGGACAGGACAGCGATAATCAATTTCTGGCAGTTGTTGAGAGTCAGTGAATAGAAAACATTCCAGCACTTGACATAATGCAAGCCTTCAGAATACAATTAGTAATTGTAGATGGTAAGTCATCGGAAAGCTCACCAATGCCCAATATCTCGTCATCTTCTAGATAGGTAGTCCCTCCGATCAAGCTCGACGTAGACAGCCGAATCCTCTCAGCACTCCATTTTTGCTTCGTGAATGTAAACTTTCCGTCATTCCGAGTACGATCGAGTTCGAAGTATGTATCGCCGATTTTCAATGCCCAGTGCAAGGCCCAGCGAAACAACCCATTGGTGTTGACCCATGTTGTGCCTGCTGCTATCGTCACAAGATAAACTCTTCGGTGCCTTTTCCCCCATCTTCTTTTGGCAAGTCGTAGGACCTCCTCGATCTCCCCGTGTTTGAGTAGTTCTAAAGGGACCCCACGACGCTTGGACGCCGAACATTGAATATTTGCCATTGTCTTGGTATAGAGAGGCGAGCAGCACGGTGTAGGGATTATTGGGAATGCAGCTGGAGTATCGCGTGGTTGTATATGGTATATGAAGGCTGGACTGTAAAAAATCTCAAATAAGTGACAATGTAAATGGTGGATCGTGACTGCCATCCGGCGAGGAAAGTGCTAGAGAAGGCGAAACTAACACTTGTACTCATAACAAGTCATGATCTAACACCGCACAGTCATCTCCAGCGGCCTCAGCCTGTATCTGATGAGACCGCGGAGCTGTACCTAAGACCCGTGCTTTTAGTGTCATGTAGGGCTTAGCATCAGTGACACCAAAATAGGCATTGGAGTCTCTCGCTTAGCTCTTGGGCCATTGAAGATAAAAATATGGAAGAAAAAAGCAAGACAATGCGCCACCGAATTGAGAGTCGAGCGCTTAGCCACACCGCAGTAATACATCAATGCGTGGATGACGGGTTGTGCGGCATAGCCAACAGTCTGGCGCTGACTGTAACAGTATAAAAGAAGCATTTCAAGCTAGTAGTTGCGTTCCTTTTATCGTGGCTGCTAATGCGCTGAATTAATTCATTCCTTTTTCTGGAACTGTCTCAGCCTGTCTCACAAGTGACACCAACAAGCTATTCAACTCTGATTCTTCCTCTGGCATCTTCGCATAGCTCCGCGAGGCTCAGTCATATGGTCCTCATAGCATTCCCCTATTCAAAAGTTATCACTCCTCCCTGCAAATATCCTCGTGCGCCAGATCATTCAGCTATCAGAACAGACAGACCAAAATGCTAAACGTGTGGAACGATCACATCGTTCCAGGTTTCTGGAAGGGTGTTCACATTGTCTTTGGAGGTTGGGGCACAACTTCCGAATTACTTGAGGACGTCCTCAACGACTCGCCACCTGACTTCACCATGGTTCTGAAATGGAAGGAACAGAAAAATCAAGAACTCAATTTCGTTGGATTAACAGTACGAGATATATCCATTCTTGATATAAGAAAGCTAACAATAGCAAGGCTGCTCTCATCGCAGGTGTCACCGCTGCCGCGCTTACATGGCCCTCGATTGAAAACGCACCAGCAGCAACACCAGCACTTTGGTATAGCTCTTTGATCTTCAGCGTGGTCTCGATCCTCTCTGCTATGCAACAAGGCAACTTGCTCTACAAGTTGACGAGTCGCAGTAACGGCCTTGCCCGACTCCAAAGCTTGTTGCGTTCAGACCGCCGCATTGGTGAGAAATGGCAAGAAAGCAGAGGACAACATTTTGTTTGGCAGACTCCTCTCATGCTTCTGAACTTTAGTTTCTGGCTATTTCTGATTGGCTTGATGATCGTGGTCTTCAACGCCGCTGTGGTGAGCAAGGAAGGATTAGATGGGAGAGAAGTCAAGGTATTCGGCCGCATTTGAAGACTTTAACCCAAGTGCTAACTTGATGAAGATAGCTTTCGTGTTTGGATTTGCTGCAACCTTCAGTATTGGTAGTTTCTTATTCTCCATGGTCAATCTATATAAGGAAGCAGATGGTATGCAGATGGCGAGGTTGTAAAGAGCTTGAAGCAAAAGTACGTATTCTTTGTTGGTAGAATTCGAGCTTATACTTGCACATTTATACAGCACTTGAGCTTCTCTGCCTGCACGACAGAGCATCAATTTCTTCAGTGCATCGGCTATTTGGGCTGCAACACAACGTTAGTAGGAAGGACGTTTATATACCCTTACACCTAGAATAGTAAAGAAGGAAAAGACAAAATCAAGCGCAGGCTGGGAGTGAAACTTGCGAGGACGTTCAGCATCCTTTGAAATTGCATGCAGCTAGGCATTCTCAAGCAAGAAGCAAGTGGGCGCAGGCTAGGAGAAGAGTATAATAATATAAAAACCACCTTCCCACCCCTTATAATAGAACAAACAAGAAACCATAATAGCATCCGTGGCCATGTGGAGAAATGCGAGACTCGACTCCATTTCCAGATCAGCACTTGCTCCAAAGCTGTGCAGCTCAACTCTCTTATTATCCTATCTCACTTGCCCTTAAATACTTGATATCGTTCACATCGTATTCAGCCCACCAGAAAATTCTCGCTGCCATTTCTCTCGTTCTTATCATCAACATCCCAAAAAACCAAATCCAAGCCCGGGAAGGAACACCCTCACAACACAAAAAAGCACACCGGAACCCCCAAACAGAGAAATCAAGAATATCACTAATCAACATGGGTAACGTCCATCCCTGCGTGCCGAAAAACCCTATGTGCCGAAAAAATTTCATGGTTTAAGGGTCTTAAATCTCCACCATGTAAATATATAAAGTAATAATCAGTTTGCTATTGTTCTTTAGCTATTTCTCTACAAGGACCCGGATTGTAGTAAGAAATACCACGGTTGTAGTAATTCTGTCAATCGTCCCGTCGACGGCGTTGAAAGCCGCTTTAGCTACTCTCCCCTGCTCTATCATGACTACCGGCCCGTTTCCGAGCTTCGGGACCACGGTACAAAAGTTCTATTAAGAAATAATATAACTCCAAGCTTTGAAGACTTTAAGCACAAGGAAACCTGTATGCCGAGTTTATCCGGAACAAAGGGGGAGGTACACAAAATGCTAAGCGAATTTATTACATAATGCCGTATCAACAGTCACGCTCGTCGTATTATTTTGTACATTATACCGAATTTATATAAGTGTGGCGTTCTTCTAGAAACTTCCATGAGCAGCCAACCCGCCTACTTTCGCCCTGCCTTGAGCGACCGCGTCGTGAAGCCCTTGCAGAGGCGTTTCTGTTGGGAGTACTACGTACAGGCCCTTTTAATTGTTAAAACGTCGCCACCCAGATTACCCAATTACAGACCAAAAAAAGAAGATCTAGACAGGTGATTGGGCAGACCATCGGAATCTCGACTGGATTTGGACGTATTTTCTCTCGCTTAGCAATTAAAAGGCCCTATAGGTAGTATAGCGACTATCGAGTATCGGCACACACGTTTCCTAGGCATCATACCACCGAATCAGATAAATATAGCCATATTTAGCCTCCTTGATATATCACCCACTTTTGCATTTGTGCAGCCGCGTATCTACATACTAATGTACGTTCTTCCTCACCACAAGATGCGCCTCAATGATAGAAAGATATGCATGGCTCTCTCGAAATAGTCCAGACAGCCGCCATGATCTTCTGCAGTGGCTAGCCGCGATCGGCTGGTCTGGCGCTCGTAGTGATAATGCGCAACCACGCCATGCCACGAGGCTGTCGTCCAGCTGAGCCGTACGAGCACAACCTCGACCCAGCCTGTACTCCTACACAAATGTCGACCCTGCGAGAACTATTCACCGACATTCTTTCGTTCAGCTCTCAGATCCCGTCTGAATCATGCGCCTACTACAATACGACAACGATGGCGAGTTTAGCCTGACCAAAGACTTTGTTGGCGGCGAGATTCTCGAATATGCTATCCTTTCGTACACATGGGGGGCGGATACAGAGGAGGTCACATATAGAGACCTAATAGATGGCATTGGGAAGAACAAGGTTGGATACGAGAAGATTCGGTTCTGCGGAGAACAAGCCAAACGTGATGGCTTGTACAACTTCTGGATTGATACGTGTTGCATCGACAAATCCAACAATAACGAGCTCGCAGAAGCTATTAACTCTATGTTTCGATGGTACCATAATGCGACAAAATGTTACGTCTATCTGCCAGATGTTTCGTCGCCTGGCATCGATATCGGCGACAAGTCTGATCAGCTACCATGGGAAATAGCATTCCGAACAAGCAGATGGTTTACGCGAGGCTGGACCCTTCAGGAGCTCATTGCTCCGACATCAGTGGAGTTCTTCTCTAAGAATCGAAAGCTTCTAGGTGACAAAAGATCCCTAGAGCGACATATCTGCGAGATAACAAGAATTCCCAGCATAGCTCTTCGAGGAGGTTCTTTAGCTGAGCTCAGCGTAACCGAACGAATGTCATGGGCAAAAACTCGTCAAACTACTCGCGAAGAAGACATGGCGTACTCGTTACTGGGCATTTTTGACGTATACATGCCGCTTATCTATGGCGAAGGGAGAGCGAATGCAGTAGGGCGGCTCCAAGAGGCGATTGATAGGAAGGGGAAAGGTATGCTGTTCTCATTATCAAGATCGAGATTACGCTATACGAAGGTTATTGACTTGGATAGGGATCAAACACGAGAATTTTTCGATCTCGTTTAGTCTCTCTGCGGTCTCTGACATCGAACATTTCGTGGTAAGAGAGGATGAGCTCGAAAAGATACATAAGGCACTGAGCGGCGACGGCTCTCGGCGTACCGTGGTTCTTTATGGTCTGGGCGGAATTGGCAAGACACAGTTGGCTGTTGCGTACGCGAAGCGGCATAAGGACAATTTCTCGGCGATATTCTGGCTCAATATCAAGGATGAAGACTCTTTGAAGCAAAGCTTTACCAAGGTGGCAAGGCAGATATTACGAGAATACCCTTCGGCCCGCTGACTCAGTAACGTTAACATGAAAAACCCCGACGAAGTTGTTGATACTGTCAAGGCGTGGCAAGGCTTGCCATATAACACGCGATGATTGATGATATACGATAATTACGACAATCCAAGGCTAGTAAGCAATAAAGATCCCGCAGCAGTGGATATGACGAAATTTCTTCCCGAAGCATATCAGGGCTCCGTGCTTGTAACTACACGGTCGTCGGAAGTTGACATTGGCCATCTTATACAAATTACAAAGCTAGAGGATGCACGTGACAGTCTCGAGATTTTGTCAAATACGTCGCGCAAGAAGGGACTCATAGATGGTGAGCACTATTATACGCAATAATAGTAGTATTAATATTTGCACTAAATGCGGATACCGCAAAACTTGCCAAAAAATTAAACGAGCACTTTCTTGCTCTAGCAACAGTTGGAGCATATCTCAAACAAGCGGCAATAGGTTTCTCAGATTATCTTTGCTTATACGAGAAATCATGGGCCAAACTTCAGAAGACGAGTCCTATATTAAACTCGTACGAAGACTGAACGCTTTATTCTACATGGCAGATCTCATTTGAGCATATTGAACGACGAAATATACTCTCGGCTCAATTTCTTCGATTGTAGACATACTTCGATAATTAGAATCTTTGATTTGAGCTGTTTCAGCATAGCGACTTCGAATACCCAGACTGGATACAAGAGCTTATTAAAGATAAATTAAGCTTTCACGGAGCAATGCGAGTACTTAGTGACCACGAGCTCGTCGAAGTAAATAAGCCATCGCTAGAACTACTCGAATCACAAGAGTATAGTATTCATGGGTGCGTTCACTCGTAGACGGTTCACGTTTTGAACTAAGAATGGAACTACGATCTTGCTAAGGTAGCAGTGAACTCTGTCGCATTACATGTCCCAGGAGAGCAAGCTATTCGATCGTAGCTGACGCAACGACGGCTTCTCCAGCATGCAGCCAGATGTTCTTATATGATGCTAAACGGCTTGACTTTAGATGATAGCATGACATAGGCATACTACAACCTCGGGCTCCTCTACTTTGACCAAAGCAAGCTCGCCTTGACCGAGCAAATGTACGAGCGAGCGCTGCGAGAGAAAGAGAAAGCGCTCGGTGCAGAGCACACGTCGACGCTCGATTTAGTCCACAATCTAGGGATTCTCTACGCTGACCAGGGCAAGCTCGTATTGACCGAGCAAATATACGAGCGGGCGCTGCGAGGCTACGAGAAGGCGCTCGGTGCAAAGCACACGTCGACGCTCCGCACAGTCCACAATCTAGGGATTCTCTACGCTGACCAGGGCAAGCTCGCCTTGGCCGAGCAAATGTACGAGCGGGCGCTGCGAGGAAGAGAGAAGACGCTCGGTGCAGAGCACACGTCGACGCTCCGCACAGTCCACTGCTTAGAGATCCTTTATAAGGACCAGGACAAGCTCGCCTTAGCCGAGCAAATGTACGAGCGGGCGCTGCGAGAGAGAGAGAAGGCGCTCGGTGCAGAGCACACGTCGACGCTCCGCACAGTCCACAATCTAGGGAATCTCTACACTGACCAGGGCAAGCTCGCCTTGGCCGAGCAGATGTACGAGCGGGCGCTGCGAGGCTACGAAACGGCGCTTGGTGCAGATAATATCACAACTTATATCCCTGCGCTTAACACACTGTGGGGTCTCGGCTCTCTCTTCAAACGTCAAACTGATTTCACAAAGGCTAGAATTATGTATTTGAAGGCACTTGCAGGATATGAGAAAGTTTTCGGACCCGATCATCTCATGTGTCAAAGTTTACAGGAAATTCTTCAGGATTTAGATACTGTAACAGAAGGAGAGGCTGTAAAAAGCAGAAAAGAGCTAGCGAGCGATCCTCAAGGGAATGTATCACGTTTAGATTCTAAAGGAGCTACATCGACATCAAGACGACACAAGCTATTTAGAAAGCTTGGGTTGAGGTAGGTAGGTACTTGATAGTTGGCTTCGCTTTTAATATAATATTTCTTCTCTTCTCTATTTCATAGAGGGTCAAGGAGAGCATTTGCCTTTATAGTGCTCTAGTATTGCCACTGGACTCCTAGCATCTTCTATAACAGCGTAGCGTGTATTGGGGAGGCCTTAGACGTTGGCGCTGACCTGGTGTTCGCTCGCTGTCAGGCACGGCCGCGCATGGTGCAGTTTGGCCTCGCGTCAGCCACGTCTTAAACAGCCACAAGCTTGGCAACTGATTACATAACGTGGAATTACGTCGCACTAGTCGTAATTATTATGGGACGTGCGGGGTCGTTTTACGCTGTACCGACACGCGTGGCAACCTTACATAAATTTGCGTGCCATAGCAGCCACAAGGGTAATCGCGATTTCTAATACGATAGTAAGGCCTTAGAGCTCGCATACAACCATTTTATAAGTATTAGGAGTAATAGGAGCTTGATAGTGGAGCTGTGGTGAGGGAACTTTATTACGTTATAAAAAGGCACTCTCTATAAATCAGGCGCGAGGGCGACGACGCGAACGTAAATTTCTGGTGGGAGGGGTTCAGAGTGTCTAGGGATGGCCATAGAACACGACTTATATAAAAATATCGGAGACATCTACGTGTACACAGATTTTGAGATGCTTAACGTCAAAGTACCTATCATTTTTTTCGGCGCGGTGGTTTTCGGCACGCAGGGATAGACGTTAATCATCCTTGAATTCCAGCAGAACGAACTGGCCCCACATGTACAAGGCTTCACCTAGCTAGTGCATTTCTGGACACAGAACAAAACAAATCAGATAGTTTTTATACCTAAAGGCAGAGAGAGAGAGAGAGCTGAGATTCTTTGCAAAGGAGTCAAGAGGCGAGTGGAAAGATGGCACTTAGCAGATAATTCATCTTGCTTTGAAGTTACATAACAGTAGGCTCTTTTGAGCGACGAGGAAAGTATGGGGTCGGGGGAGGGGTATAAAAGCACTCCTCTCCTCTCCCACTCGAACAAGAAAAGACCGAGCTTATACCCGAGCTTTCGTTTGAGCGTGGCGAAGTACTCGACTCAATCGACTCCTATTCAAGTCTTGGTGCTTGCTTGCTTCTAAAGCTAGACAGACAGCCGCCTGCCCCTCAAAATCATACCCCTCTCGTGCCCTCGAAGGATTGATATCTTCCTGCTTGTAATTACCATTTCCACTGGGGGCAATTCTCGCTGTCACGTTAGACTCTTGTTGTCACTGACAACTTTAATTTCGAGGAGAACAATCAGTCTAAATCAAGGAGACTATCAATTACTCCCTAAATGCCCAAGTAGAAACGTTATAAGATCCAAAAGTGACTGATTACTTTCAAGAATCGAGGCTGAAACAGATCTCACCCGAGAACTCGGCAGTCCCTCGAACTGTTGTTGGTATGCTTGTGGTTGGTAAAGGCAGAGCTGAGCAGAGGGGAAACACCTTTCATAGGTAGAGGCAGAGAGCTGAGCTGCATTTGTGATTGTGAAGAGAGGGATGGATGGTGGGTGGCGCTTACCACGAGCATTCAACATTCCTCCATGTCTTCAAAGCTAAGGGAAGAAAGGAAGACGATGGTAAGACTTACACGAAGGAGAAACGAAGGGGTTGGATGTATCTTCGCATTTCTCTTCTTTACAATGGTATCCATTTAATCACCGGCTAATATTGTGCCGCCATAATCTCCCAGGTCAATGCACTTATAATCTCATTCTCCCAGCTTCCCTCCATGCATGCAAAGGTTGGTCCAACCCATCACTCTACCAACAACCCAACCCATTCGCCTATATGCTACTCCACCCATCCATCCCATTCCCAGCCCAAGCCCATGCAATTGCAAGCCAAAGTCAAACTCAACCATATTTCCAGAGTTCATAATAGAGTCACACAACCATATCAACACCAACACCTCATCTTCCATGTTGGTGCCGAGCCATGCGGTGCCAGAAATCGCAAATAACGCCAAGGAATGCAAATGCGTGGAATATAGAAAATGCCGGTGGGTATGGGAAAGAGAACAACTTCATGACCTGACAGAGATATTGGGGAAGAGAGATACTTGTCGAAATCGAGGTAGGGAGTTCGGTTTCCCGTCGAAACCCCGTTTTGAGGAAGTGTATGTTGGTGATATGTTCGAGGATCAGATCTCTGATATGAAACACGAAATCGTTTAATCATCGTGAAAGAACGTAGGTCCCGTCCCTGGTAACGGCGCCGTACTCGGCTGCTGGTCCAGCATTTCTACATCCTCCAAATTCATATTCCGCTCAGTTGTGTAATCGATCTGCGCAAGCCTCGATCCTGCATGCCCCCTCAACGGCGAGTTATCATCAATACTTAACCCACTCATCGGCTGATCCTGTGTCCCAGTACTTCGATATTCGACTGCGGAAAGGGGTCGAGGAGGTCCGCCTGCATTTAGAAGGGTTCGCTGGGCGGGAGTCGTTGGGGCGCTGGCTTCGTAAAGGACATCTTCTGGTGGGGAGAAAGACCATACCTGGGATTTTGTTAGGATGGACAGAGGCAGGAGGAGGGAAAAGGAAGACAGACCTCCATGATAGTCCTGTTACTTCGACTCGCCATCACCACACACTTCTCTTCCTCAAACGCCACTCTCCATACCGCATCCGCAGGTGCGGTCAATTCTCTGACCAGCTGTCCCGTCTTCAGATCCCAAACCTTGACTCTGCCATCACTTCCTCCGCTGACTACTCTCGTGTCGTCAAATTGTAGAGATGTGACACTGTTGTCGTGTGCTGCCAATCGGTGTATTGGAGCCATCTTTTCTAATGACCATACTCGTACCGAACCATCTGAACCTCCAGTCACTAAAGTATTTCCACGCATCTGCAATTGTCCAACAAGCGAAGTATGTCCTTGAAGAATAGCTTGGCAAGACCTGGGATTGTTAGTAGGATATGACTTCTCTGGCAGAAAACATACCCGTTTGTAGGATCCCAAATTCGGACGCTGGTATCCAAACTTCCCGTAGCTATCCTCGTACCATCAAAAGCGATGGCATAAATCTGCGAGAAATGCCCAGAAAGGGTCCGCAGGCATCTGCCTTCCGAAATGCTCCACACTCTAGCTGTTGTATCATAGCTTCCAGAAACCACAATGTCACCTTTGATTTCCAGACACCTCACACTCGCCTGATGTCCCACCAGAACATTCTTGCAAAGTCCGGTGTTAATGTCCCAAACTCGCAAAGTCGTATCCCTGGATCCTGAGATTGCTGTTACTGAATCAGACATCTTCAAGCAGCGGACGGTGGATGTATGGCCTCGAAGGGTATGAATCGATTCTCTGTCAAAATTAGCTTTGCACCCTCACTTTCCTCAACACGTACCCTGTGGCCATATTCCAGACCCGTACATCTCGATCACAGCCTCCACTAACCAAAACATCGTCCCAAGGTACCATTGCCCAGACACCCATCACATGTCCTTGCAGTGTCTTCTGCTGGTTTCCCTCGGTGTTGAAAACGTGGATCTTGGCATTATCCAAAGCAACCACAATGTATTTTGGCGTAAGATGCAGACTCGTCACTACACCCTGATCCTGTGTAATATGCCTAGCAATATTCCTGCCTCCAGTCTTCCACGCAGTCTCCACCAAGTACCGCTGCTTGAAATGCGACTTGTATGATCTGATCTTCGGTCTCCTCAAAGCAGTCGCACTCATCGAGCTATCGAAACTCCTCGAGCTCCCAGAAGCAACCATCGAAGCACCCGGAAACGACTGTGTGGCCGGCTCTTCGAAAACGCTCTGGACGGGATTTGGAGGAGGTCTGAGGCAGGAAGTGGGAGGGGCGTTGATTTGTGCTTCTGACATTCGTCTGCCATAATCGTGCTTTGCGCATAACTTCATCCACGTTACATCATCTGCCAGCAATTCTCGCCATCGTTGTGATACTTGTGATGCTCGTGCCAGGACTTTTGGGTCGTCGATGCAAGATAGAATCTACCTTCATTAGCCCTTGTCTATGTCAATTGATGGAATACGTACCCGTAAACAGATCTCGTTTGGTAGACTGGTAAATGGATCTTTTTTCAATAATGGATCGACATACTGCCGTACGAAACTCAGTTGTTGACTTGTGCATAGATTCAGTAGATCGGCCAATATCCGCATTCGTTCTGGTGGCGAGCTCTCCTTGAAGTGATGTCTGATCTTTGCCAGAAAGAAATCCTCCTGATCTCCTGCATCGCTCCAATCTGGTTGTGGATGATCTGGTCCTGGACTCGCAGCTGGTGTAGGGGGCGGTGGAGGATCGTGACTCGAGTGTGTGGGCGAATCTGGATCTGCGGAAGGTGTAGTCATATTTGGAGTAGGAGGTCCTCGCGGTCGTGTCTGGACGATCTTGTCAACTCGTGATTGCAGACGGGCATTGGTGTTGGTGTTGAGGGTGAGGGTTGCGCGGGTTGGGGAGAGATCGGAGTCGTCGTTGTTGAACACCATTGATGCTCGACGTTCGGTCAGACTGAGAGGTCTGTAACTGTCCATCGTGAATAACGACTTTGTATGTTCGTTGTTGATAGGATTTGCAATAGATGCCGTCACGAATGGAGCGGAGAGGCAAGGTAGGTGGTGGTGTTGATTGAAGTTTGGTTCCGAAGAACCTAAAAGATCGAGGCCGTCAAGGTGTTGACCATCAATGTTTGCACTCGGTAGACAGGGTGGATGTCTCTGGACTCGAGATGAATGTAGATTATGTTCTTTGAGAGTTCAAGAGAATGCTGACGGACGATCTTGGGGGGAAAGACGCATTCGAGTTACGGGATCGAGGTAGGTTTATGGGCGAGTTCGTCAGTCGTGGTAGGACATTGCGATGCTCGTTGGTTCGTAATAGATTGCATTCGAGGCCTATTGCACCTCTATTTGAGCTGGCCGTTGGTGGTCCTTTGTGGTGTTTTGGCGGTGTCTTGCGAGTTCTCGCCGTCGTTCTGTCTGCAACTCTGCGGTCTAGGTGACAGGGATTAAATCGGCAAGGTTTGGGAGTGGGCGTTTAAAGCAACCACTAACACTTCCCTGCAGCGTATGGAAGTGCAGCACACGATGTAAGGCATAAAATACAGAAAAGTGGCTGAAGGTCTCTTCTCGTCGGGGTCTATGAATAGTTGCATTCATTTGGGTGGGAGACGTAGTGCTGGGAGTCACGTTGATATGATCAGTGGCAAAAGGGGGAAGTTGTGGGCATCTATTTGGGCCAAAGGGGGTTTAAGCGGGGACAGCAATATCATATCATCGGTATCAACATCCATCATCTCTTCATGTTAAACCGGTCACGACGGATGATACAGTATATCCGCAAGGTTCTTTCCTCACACGTCACGTATTCGTCTTGCAAGTCATGACCTAGCGTCCTGGGCTTTCATCTCACGGGACCCATTCAGATCATGCTTCAGTGGCACCTCCCAGCCTGTGTTTCGCCTCAATCAGTTGACGGTGCAGGGCTGGACCTCAGTGGCTAGAGCGCACTGAACAGCTCCTGGCAAGAAAGCATCAGCTCCCATGACGTGTGACAGCCTTCTTTCTTCGTACTGTATCACCTCTTGTCAAGTCGGACTGCACTCGCGCTGCAGCAGAGAGGAAACAGTTGGACTCGTCAAATCAACCTTACCTTCAGTGTCACTCGAGAACACACCACTTCGACTCGTCGCCCTCCATTCCATTCGCAACAAGCCTTCCTTTCTCTCAACCCCTTGGACAAAGAACTTCACCAACCATCCTCGTTACCAAAGAGCCAATGCAGCTCGGCCCTCTCAACCTTTCGCTCTGCCATCCCTTCAGGCCTAAACGGACCGTCCCCGACTCGTCTCCAATTCGCAACGACGACAGACGACAGACGACAGCTCCGTGACTCGTCTCCTCTCTCTCTCTCTCTCTCTCTCTCTCTCTCTCTCTCTCTCTCTCTCTCTCTCTCTCTCTCTCTCTCTCTCTCTCTCTCTCTCTCACACACAAACACAATTTTTCATTTCCACCTCTCCTTCCGCTCAATTTCTGCCGTCAAGCTCAACTCGTCTGTCCTCCGTAACACCAAACCCCCTGTCACCACCACCTCCTGAGACGCTCAACCACTGCGCGTACGCACGCTCAAGCATTTCACCTCACTGCACAGCCTCTTCTTCTTCTCTGGCACGGTGCAAGCAAGCAGAGAAATCGGATCTTCGGATTTGCGACGAGTGATGATCGATGCACGCAAAGAATTGGAAAATCACATCATGCCCTGCCCTCCAATATCTCGCATTCCATTTGAAATGAAATTTTGCGAACTCGATACGATTCTTGCTTCTGTCAAGTGACTCTGGCGGCGGGAGGGTGCTGAATCGCTAACCTCGTAAGCGGGTTCCTGACATGAACACCGGGAACGAGTCAATACGCGGATACAGACATGAACCCGAAGCAAGCTGCCGCTTTCCAAACATCTCGTCTCTAACTACTTTTTTTTTCTCTATCTCATTTTAAGACCCAAGCATTTTCTTTCCATTTTTGTTTGCAAGTGCTCAATACGGGATATTTTTTTTCTTTTGATGGGGTAAGAGTGAGTAAGGATGCTGTGCCACTCGTATCGGCCCGCTGTGCGTAACGACAGCCGTCTCAAATACGTGCAGATGCGGGTAGGTGTTCGGCTTCTCCCATCAAAAGACCCCTACAACCTCCCCCTCCCCTCCCCTCCCCTCCCCTCCTCATTCCAAGAACATCCCTAGTAGTCACCGCGCAAGTGAATGCGCTGCAAGCGCCGAGCAAGAAATGTAGATCCTCCGCGTTTGCATGCCTGTGCATGAGCATGGGATCTCAATATCGATATCTGTAGTGGTGTGCAGGATCGGGGACTTTATTTTTGAAGGCGAGAGTGTGAAGCGGGCGGGTGTGGATGAGGTGCTTCCAAGCGCTTGTGTTGTTGCGTGAAGCGCGGGGTTAGAAGTCTCGTGAGCAGCTAACCTCCACACCAGAGTCTTTCAGGTACAGACAGTACTAACGATAAATTTGTTCTTACCCTGTCTACGTACGGTATAGCATTTCTAAAGTCGTGGGACAATTGAGAGTAAGCTCTTGCCGACGGCGGTTCTATCCGTCCCGGAGAGATTAAGGTTCAATGTCAAGTATTCAGCCTGAAGCCAAAGCTAAGCTTCCGAAACTCCAACCTTTGCATATTGTTGGATACTATCAATGATTTGGAAGCTTGAAAATTCTCCGGCATGAAAGTGGAGAAGTTTAGCTGAGCCCGAGTAGGGGGGGAAGTTCGAGACGAAGAGGGAGGGATATGAAAGGAGTAAATCGCGCAATGGAGACGAGAATGAACTGAAGTGGAGGTGTACTTCATGCCTTGAGCGAGGCTGTCCCCGAGTTTGACCCCGAAAATCAAGTATGGGATGTGAATCGAGTGTAGCGTGCGTACACTTGTGGTGCCCGATGATTAAATATTTCTTGTATCAACTTCTATGAGTTGTCTCCGAAATGGAAGAGTGAAACTGAGGGTAGCTTGCGGATCAACATCCCAATCCAACGTCTGGAATATCAAATGGAGCGAATATTGAAACGCTTCTGTTCAGAGCAGATGCAATGGTAGGAGTGAAAGGAGCGAGCGACCTTCCGTGGTATGTCGTATCTGATATCCCCGGCCTCGGTATCAAGGCCAGAAACAGTAGTAACAGCGAGACTAACGAAAGCACGTGCTGTCAAAAACGGGACCTGCCGTTCTATCATCAAGTTGCCTCATCGGGTAGCGGGGAAAGCTCTCCATGCTATACGTAGATAGCTTGCGAGCTATGGCGCACACTCATGTACTACCTCGAGTTGTGGCAGGTGGGAGAAAGTGAGCTACATCTTACCAACTTGATACACAAACAAGTAATTGTAATGGAAATGTGAAGAACCTCTCCCTGCTATGAATTGCATATTCATGCGTCGTAAGGAGATGGGGAGAGTGGAAGCGACCTGGATTGGTCTCAAGCATGGGGAGAAAAGCCATATATTCATGCAAAAGTTTTGCGGAGGAAACATCAACGTTGAGGACGAGACATCTGTTGGAACGGACACTGTTACCCCCAACAGAACCCGAAATACGGGACAATCTCATCGGAACAGATACTTTGGGGACCACGGACAATCAGAAGTTGAAATGTACTGAGAATAACCGACAGACATTTCGAGGGAGAAGCTCACTCTGAGAAACACAGACAATATGGGCAGGACAAGCCTGGAAGAAACATCATGCAATGCAAAATTAGAAACTCTTTCTCATCCGATCTCCAAACGCCCAGCTAGATGCAAACGCAGGAGAATAGAATACATATCTCGTACAGTCGTCCCTTTCTCCTCTTCTATTCATCAATCCAAAACGCCATTCTCTTTCTCCTTCGAAGCTGGCTTCCGTCTAATGCTTCCTTCTCGCGCTGAGATGTGCATGCTCTTCAGCATTCCACTCTCCCCATTCTCCTCCGAAATTCCTGGATTCGTTTCAAGGTCAGTCTTCAATGAGAATGCCCAATCTGCGTCAAAAGTGGAATTAACATGCCCCCAACAGCAGCAAGCGTATCTTTCATCTGAGGCTTCGGCTTCGTCCTCTGAGGACTGCTTCCATCCGCGTAGCCATTCGAACTCTGATGTGAGTGCTCATGGTTGCTATCTTCTTGCATTGCATGCATAGCAACGTATCTTGAACACGTTAGTAAATCAATTGCCTCGAGCATGGGAAGGAGACTACTTGCAAGAACGTTCCGGCACTAAATAACAACAGCATCCCCGTCCACCACTGCCCCTTTTCCCCTTCCATATGATTCCCACCTAAAATGTTAACAATAATCCATGTCGTCAACGCCCCGAATGGCGCTGCCAAACTGAATATTATCAGATGTCCTCTAGCGGCTCTCTTACTCAGTCCTTGCTTTAACAAGACCGAGGTGAGTCCAAACGCCGCGGGAGCTTTATGGACCATTATGGCAACGAAGATAATGAACCCTAGCTTGGTGTTGGAGCTTGATGCTGATGCTCCCATTGCTATTCCATCTGCTGCGGCGTGAATGACGAGGCCAGTGGTTGTTGCTAAGGAGCGAGACTGCTTAGGTGTTGGTGTGAGGGACTGGAGGAAGGACTCTGACTCTTCGTCTCCCGTGTTTATGGTTTGGGAATGCAGCCCCTGGGAGAGGTTGTCGAGAGAGATGTGTCGAGTTGGTGGAGGAGGAGCAATGTGTTCTGAGGCGTGACGAGGTAATTTGTCGATGAGGAACATAAGGATGAAGCCAGTGATGAGAGAGAAGCCGATATAGAATGTTGGAGGGTCTTTGTGGTGTTCTTCCGAGGAAGGAGGAGCATCACCTGGCTTGGGGGGTGTTGTTTCTGTGGTATCTGGAGCAGTAGTAGTAGGTATGTCGCCCTTGCTTTCGAGAGCGTCTGGCGAGCTGACCGCAGTCTTTATTACGAGTCCATCTGGAATAATTGGTCCTGGGTTGAAGCCTTGAACCTCTGCTGCCGCATCCCTCCCAGCGAGAAGGGAATGAACTCCGCTGTTGACCCATTGAAACTCCCTGCCTTGTAAACCCCTCCTCGTATGCATATGCCCAGCTTCTCCAGAGGTATAGATAGCTTCAATTCCTTCGGGAATAATCACAATCAATGAGGTCCCAACAAGTACACCCATTCCAATAGTAGAGATCAATCGTAGTTGCGACGAAGAAAGGGTCATGGACAATGGAAGTGCGCCGGCGAGGAATGATCTGCAATATACTGTCAGCTTCAAGTCTTCCATTGATCCCTTCTCGTCCACTTACGCCAAAGCCATCACCACGCTCAATCCGAGTAACATAAACAGTCCGTCCAACATCGTGACCCCTTGATCCTAACGGTCGAGTACCCAAGATTGTGTTGCGCCACTACCGATACATATCGTCCTCTTACGGAGAATTCGAATTCGTCTTCAGCTTCGTTGTTGAAGATATTCCTAGGGATAATTGAATGCGCGCCCTTTATTAACGCTTTTTCTGGTTCGTCGATGACAGTTCGCAGATTCGAGGTTGCGGCACTGCAAGGCTGAGATCCGCCGCTGCGACATCCCTGCAAAGTGGCCCCCAAAGATTCAAGCTCCGAACGCGTCAAAAACCTAGATACGCGCTGAACCTTTCTTGCGAAAATCCACTGAAGTCTGAACAACCACATCAAAAGCAATCCAGACGGGTTCTGCAGAGCCATCATCAGACAGCATGGCTGATGCTAATGAAGATTGTATGTATTGATTATCCTCATTCCTTGAGCTTGATGAGATATCTTCTGCGGCGCAAAGAGACGTCTCAGCTTGTGCACATGACGAGATCGCATCGAACCTACTTCCCCTCACCTACTATAAGCCTCAAAGTTGACATGGTATTCCACAGGGTCCTCCAACTCCAACGAAGCCGTCGAAATCTCCCTCGTCATCCCAGACGTTGGCGCTCCTAAGACTCTCTATACCTTCCACCCCAGATTTACCTACTCAATATTCGGCGATGAGGAGACCATCTTTGGCTACAAGGGCCTAAAAGCGACCATCCGATACAATGCATCTGATATGCGCCCAAGTCTACAGATTACATACGACAAGAAGTTTAGGACAGTGGGAGAGACGGAGCCGTTGGATGTGAAGGCTGTTCTTGAGCCATATCTACCAAAGACTGCTTTCGAGAAGAGTGCTGTCTTCGATGCAGCGATCAAGGATCCGATGTACACGGGCTGGAGTCCGCCTGGAGAGCTGTGGAAGACGGTTCAGTCAGGTGGCCAAACATTTGAGGTCTGGAAGGGGAGCCTGGCAGATATGGCGATTCAACAGATGATCAAACGGATACAACTACTAGTACCGTTGTTCATCGAGGGAGGAACATTTATTGAGCTGCAGGATCCGGAATGGTCACTGGAGAGATGGACGGTGTTCTTCTTGTACGAGAGGAAGAAGGATTTTGCGGAGGGAGTTTCACCATATCTCTTCATGGGATACTCAACGGTCTATCGATATTTCTACTACCAACCGATCACGTCCCCCAAACCTCGAGTGAAGAAGCAACGAATTTCACATGAGGCGAATCTCGACTTCAAGCTTCCTCTAAATAACATCACATTCAGCTCTCTACCTTGTCGCTCTCGGATCTCCCAATTCGTCATTCTCCCACCATTCCAAGGCGGTGGTAATGGTTCTCGATTCTACAATGCCATCTTCGACTTCTACCTCCAGGAACCCCAGACCATCGAAATCACAGTTGAAGATCCAAATGAAGCTTTCGATGACCTGAGAGATCTGAACGACTTAGGTCGCTTACGCAGTCTACCAGAATTCATGGCATTGAAAATCAACGACAACGTGAAGCCGAACAAGAAGGGGCCAGTACCAAACGATATCATGGATATGGACAAGCTGGAGACGATCCGAAGAAAGATTAAGATCGCGCCAAGACAGTTCTACAGAGTCGTCGAGATGCAGCTTCTCTCTCACATTCCTCTCGGTGTCAGACAATCACTGCTAGTCGAGCACGAGCATGAGCAGAAGGGGAAGGGTCTCAAGTCCAAGGCCAAGGAACACGAATATCATCTGTGGCAATTATGGGTCAAGAAGCGACTCTACAAGCATAACAAGGATATGATGCTACAGATTGAGAAGTCGGAAAGGATTGAGAAGTTGGAGCAGGCGGTCAGTGGAGTTGAGGCAGACTATGCTCGGTTGTTGAGGTCGTTTGATGCGAGGAAGGGGCCTGGCAGGAGGGTAAGTATTGCTTCCAATGGCGCTGGTCCATCGAATGGGCACGGGAAGAGAGCAAGTCCGGAGGATGACAATACCGAGGACAGTGGTGAGCCGGTGGCGAAGAAAGTGAGGATCTCGGTGTGAGATGGGAGGGTGAGAAGCACTGGGGGATTGTATGAATTTGTATGATTTGATGATACTCGGGGAAGAAGTTGCATTTTATGAGAAGGGAGATCTGGCGGGAAATATCTCCGGTTTTCGAGGCTCCTTTCTGCAAAGCAGTTTGCAAAGCAGAGAGTCCTGAGCAGGGTTGAGCATTCTGAAGATCCCGCATTTGATGGGAGGATATATCACAGGCGTTTACTGCTGCGATTGTAGTGGGAGTTCACTTCTGAACTCGAATACGAATACGACGAATGAAAAACAATATTTCCAATAAAGACTGCATGTCAATGTCCATCCTGACTTCAATCTTTTCCACTCTGAAATTCCACGACCGCAAAGAAGAAACCCACCGAGAGCGCTGTTCAACATTTGTCGGCTGATGCACGTGATCGGACTAAAAATAAGTGGGTCTCAAAATAATCCCAACGCAACGGCCAAATCAACATTTCCACGAAAGCGAAAGGCTCCGAGATCCACCTCGAGCTTCAATTCTTCTCTTCTTCGTTCTCCCTCTCCTCTTATTCCGTCACCGCCACAACAATGTTCTCCAGAGCATTGAGGACCAGCCGTGCGGCTCCATTAAGGAGTTCAGCTTTCTCGAAAACTGCTCTTGTCAAGAGAACGGTCACTACGGATGCTGCGAGCGCGCATGCTGATAAAGACAAAGTGCCCCAGGTAAGACAGCTCTTGTCCACGATGGCGATGATCTGGGTGTCTGCGGATACAATTGGACTCAATACAGAGTTGGATGCTTGCTGGAGAACCATTGCTGACGGTTTTGTTTACAGGAAGATGATGCGCCTTTCCAAGTCCACCTCTCCGATGAGAGCTTCGAGACCTACGAGCTCGACCCTCCCCCATACACACTCGATACTACAAAAAAGGAGTTGAAGCAGATGTACTACGACATGGTATCTGTCCGGTAAGCAAGCATACCCCCAATTGACCTCCGGCATATTCTTACAGTATCAACAGCCGCATGGAAATGGCAGCAGACAGACTCTACAAGGAGAAGAAGATCCGCGGTTTCTGCCATCTCTCCACCGGTCAAGAAGCCGTTGCCGTCGGTATCGAGCACTCTCTCACCAAGGAGGACGATGTCATCACCGCCTACCGATGCCACGGTTTCGCTCTGATGCGTGGTGCTACCGTCAAGTCCATCATCGGCGAGTTGTTGGGTCGCCGAGAGGGTATTGCTTATGGCAAGGGTGGTTCTATGCATATGTTTGCCAAGGGTTTCTATGGTGGAAATGGTATTGTCGGTGCTCAGGTTCCGGTTGGTGCTGGTTTGGCTTTTGCTCACCAGTATCTGGGAAAGAAGAATGCTTCCGTGGTGTTGTATGGTGATGGAGCTTCCAACCAAGGTCAAGTCTTTGAGGCTTTCAACATGGCCAAGCTCTGGAATCTCCCTGTCATGTTTGGATGTGAAAGTGGGTAATCCAATGGCAGATTCTGGTTCACGAACTGACGTTTTGCAGACAACAAGTATGGTATGGGTACCGCAGCAAACCGATCCTCCGCTCTCACCGATTACTACAAGCGCGGTCAATATATTCCTGGTCTCAAGGTCAACGGAATGGACGTCCTTGCAGTCAAGGCAGCAGTCAAGTATGCCCGCGACTACACCACCAACGGCCACGGCCCTCTCGTCCTCGAATACGTAACCTACAGATACGGTGGTCACTCTATGTCCGACCCCGGAACCACCTACCGTACCCGTGAAGAGATCCAACGCATGCGATCTACCCAAGATCCCATTGCCGGTCTCAAGCAGAAGCTGTTGGAGTGGAACATCACCACCGAGGAGGAGCTCAAGCAGATCGACAAGGATGCTCGATCGGATGTCGATAAAGAGGTTGCGGAGGCAGAGCAGATGGCTTTCCCGGAACCCACACCGAAGATTCTTTTCGAGGATATCTATGTTAGAGGGTCGGAGCCACAGTTCATGAGAGGGCGAACGCCGGATGAGAACTACTACTACTAGAGGAGAGGATGGTAGTGGTAGTCTCTGATGTGTATGACAGGGAGAGGAATGGAGCTGTACAATACTTTGCAGATGAACGGGTGGATATGGGGGCAAGCAAGTTTGCTGCAATGACTTTTAGAATGCGATGCGAGCTTATACCCTGATGCTTGGCTTCTCTTGTCGCGTTGTTAACACTTCTAAAACCTTATCTTTTACTAACATGGCGGCGTTGTTGTGTGGCTGCCATCCTTTTCCTAGCCAGTGCACGACATTGATACACTAGTCAAGTCGAGTGACACCAAATGCTTTCTATACCTTGTCTCGGATGTTAACTTTTCTTGGGTGGTATTCGGTTTCAACGACTGGTTTGATGTTTTCAGATCGGATGTCAAGTGTTGCCCGCTGATGTCAAATGAGCTCTCACATGCACGCTTCGATGTCCGTAATCCAGTGGAAACCAAATGCGGAACTTTCTGATGGAGAGTCATTGAAATGAATATGAACATTTGAAAGCCCGAAAGAGCAAGAAGACCTCGTCAAGTTACCTCGTGTTCTTACGCGAGGACGGCTTGAGAAACTTGACGAACTCGGATCTCGAGAACTAGGGGTAGATTTACTTGAGCTTTCTGGAAAGGTTTTGCAAAACTACCCGGCAAGCCATCCGGGATCCTGAGGGAAACCCCTCCCCGGAAGTCGAGGAGTGTTCGAAGGCTCTCTGGAGAACAGTTCGAGATCTCGCCGTATTTCCTCCCTGGAAATTTGAGAGCTACGAAGTGCAACAAAAGTATATCAGTGTTCCAAGTTTCGAGGGACATTATTGCCCCGACCGCCTGTACGAGATCTCCTCGGGAAGGTATTCGAGATCTTAGAGACCTTGAAGAGCACTGCCCGGGATCTCGACAAGTGCTCGAGAACTCTTGGATTATGGTTCGAGAACCTTTTGCAAGTCTTGGGAAATCTTTAAAACTGCGACATGCAACAAAAGGTCGTCGATGTCCCAGCAGTCGGAGGACATTGAGCATCTAGACCTGTTCGAGATTTCCTAACGGAAGTAGTCGAGATCTCGAGAATAATTTTCCGGGAACTTGGGAGCCATCCAAGAACTCTCAAATCGAGAGCTCCTTGTATCCCCTCCCGGAACTTGGAAAATCACGACGTACAACAAATCTGCCAATTTCTGAGGTTTTGGTGGGTATTCATGGTAAGGCGAGAATGCAATGTGTTGTGTCATCTCGCAGCTTCCTCTATAGTTCGTCGCACGCTTTCTCCCTCATATTTCCCTTGTGACTTCCTCTCATACTTTCCTCTCATACCTTCCTCAGTGTCTTCCCATAGCAACATCATGCCTTTCTTTCCTTCGTGGCGTTGGTCTTCAACTCAACAACATTCCAATAACAACTCCATCTCATTCGCATGCATCTCTAACATAAGTTCTTTGGCATCCCAACGCTTCTACCCAGAGCTCGGACGTCAAGGTATATTTTCGATCTCCATCTCTTTCTATCATCAAAAAGTTGCTGATCTCTATCCGCAGATTATCCGATACTCGATTTCTAAACTTCTCCAGCGTCAAGCCGAAGTTGACGATACCTCTTGCCTTCGCTCGCACAACTTCAACGCATGTTCTTCAACCGTCACAGTGTACTACCCAGCGCCTCTATCATACGCCGAAGTTCGTACACCAAGGTCATTTGGCTTCGGGAATGGGATCACTCACTGATTCCAGCCCAGAATATTTCCGGTTCCTCAGTTCATCGACCTTGAAACCAAACCGGCTATCTGCCACCCTTGCAACCAACGCGCTCCTCGGCGTCTCGGGACTTCAGCAGAGATTACTTTGAAGTCTTAGAGGTATGTGTTTACCTCTTTCTCAGACAACTGGAGGATGCTGATCTCATTTGCACTAGACAGCGATAGCTTGACAACCTGAAGCCACCTCGCTCCCCTAGAGACCTATTAGAAGATCACAACATAAGATGTCCATCCCAACAACATTCAAGGAATGGGTTAGCAGATTCAAGGACACGAAGTTTGGAAATGACATTGAGAAAATCCACATAGAATTCGTGATAAAGGAATCTGAACTTCGGTCTCAGAAGTTAAAAAAGATGGAACAATCTACCACCCGCCGCGGTGCACTCGTTCAAGATAGCTATGTCGCATTCGCCATGGATGGTACGCAAAGGATCCGAGATGCTGTTAAAGGAGCAATGAGGGATGTGGAATATCTTGATGTCAAGGATACTGAGAAGACTGGGGTTGGAAGAAAGTTGCTGGTGGCCTATGAGAAATGCCTTCAGGCGGAGTTGAAGCAAGTCCGTCAAGCGCGAGAGAAGAAGGACATTGAACGTCGAGCGGCTCAGAGAAGTGATGCATCTCAAGGAGAGGCTGCAGCCCAAGGCGATGGTGTAGCTCAAGACAATGGCGCATCTCCAAGCAATAGTGCGCCGCACAGAAATGCCGCATCCCAGGCAAGAAGCGGTACACCTGAAGGAGGCAGTGATACATCTCAAGGCAATAGAACATCTCACAATGGAAGTGGTGCGCCTGAAGGGGGAAGCGGTACCACTCAAGGTAATGGTGTATCTCAAGAAGGAAGCGGTGCCCCTGAAGGAGATAATGGTATGGCTCCAGGAAGTAGTACATCTAAAGAAAGAAGCAGTACACCTGAGGAAGACAGTGGTAAAGCTCAGGGAAGTGGTCCTGAACTCGGTGGCGATGCTTGAGCGACTGAATTTCTTTCTACTGCTCAGGGCAAGTTGGGAGCAGAGCACTTTAGGATGGTTTTTGTCCGTAGTCTTCTACCTTGAACACATCATTGTTTCATTTTCTCGCCTATTCTCCAGACGTACCTCCAAAGAATTTGGAATATAGTCTACAATCCATCATTCAACACTCCTCAATCTCAAAATGTCCGTTAAACCACCGAATACACTGATCCTCCGCCGCCGTAGCCTGCTTCGCCACCTCCTCAAACCTGATATCTGCCCGCACACAGAATCCATGACTACATTCCGGATACAATACGACCTCTCCCCTCTGTTCTGTAGGTTTTGACTCTACTATGCCTTTGATCTTTTTTGCAACTTCGAGTGGGAGATGCGAATCCTGATCCCCGATAGCGAATGAGACTGGTATCTTCATCTTCTCGATATCACCTGGCACTCTCAGCAAACTTGGATGTCCTGTGAACCCGGCATCGATGAGGAGTTTTCCATTCACACGAGTTGGGTCGGCAGCAAGGAGAGCAACGTGTTTTCCGCCCCAACAGAAACCTGCTGCTCCGATCGGAAGACCGCCTCCTTCGTTTTGGCGGAGGTTGGTAAGGAAGATTTTGATTTTGGGGTAGGTGGCGGAAATGCGGTTTACTGTGAGCCAGAATATCCAGAAAATAATCAAAGGTAAGCTAAGGCTGGATGTGTTTGTGAGTTCTGGACCTCTGGTAGGGTGAGTTTTTAGTTTGGAGGCGTACATTTTAGCATACCAGCTCCCGCTTTCACTAGTTCTGACTGATTCAAGCATCCATGCTGGCGCCGACCATCCTGGGGATACTTTAGTCTTGCTTCCAAGCTCAACAAAGCGTCTTGAGGAAGGGACTACGAACCTCTCATGAAGTCGGGAAGATAGACTCGATAATCTCCCTTGTCGGCATAGTGATCTGCCAAAAGTCGATTGTTGACGAATACCCAGCCAAGAGCATCGGGAATGATGACGATGATGGCTTTGATAGCTCGTCCGTCTGCAGGTTCACTCACGTACGTGTCTAAACCATGTACCTTAGTGACTGTACCGCGAGGTTGGCCCTCATGGATAGTGCCTTGCAAGCATTCTAGGCAAGACATATTAAATCTTGGGAGTATCCCAACTTATGGAAATTTCGAAGACAAGAGGAATGACAAGAAGATAGCAGAAAAGTTTGAAAATCAGTCCTGACTTCAATTAAAGGGAACAGTGATTGCAGTTCGTATAGGCGAGGCTGACGGTTACACTGCAAGGTAGGAAGGTGAGCTGACGGACGTCCGACGAAGCGAATAAGGGGGACGCAAATACGACGTGGGGTTGGCGTGGTGGTGAAGATAGTGGTTAAGCGAGGATATACCCAACAGTCGTAAATGCAGGCCAAGCTTTTTTCCGTGCTTTCGAGGTATATTTTCTCGTTGTACATACGCATGAATCATCGAAGCTAACCACCTGTCGTATTTCCTAGATTACAATGAATTGATATCAAGTCATCAAGCTCGTGCTGCAAACTACTGATCAGATGAAATCGGTCGGCATTTAGGGAAACTTGCACAAAAATGTATTCCTTTTTCCATATAATCTGAAGTAAACACCTTTCTTATAGATCCAAAACAATCTTTCCAATACCTCTCGACACACAACTAAGCATGTACCCCTCCTTTTCATCGTCCAGTAATCCAGTCCCTCTGTGCTCAACTCTCCCACTTCGGACTCCTACCCTGCACGTCCCACAATTTCCAACCTCGCATGAACTTTCAACGTCAAATCCAGCATCTCGGAGTATATCTAGGAGAGTCTCCTCCTCTTTCACCTCTAAGGTCTTCTCTGATTTCTCGAGCTCGACTGAGAATGGATCTCCGGATGTCGATGCGGTGAATGCCTCGAAATGGACGTTCGACTGAGGGAGGTTGAGGGATGTTGCGGCCGATTTAACCGCCTCGAGGAGCCGTTCTGGTCCACATACGTAGATGTGCGTCCGGGAATCTGCTTTTCCTAGGACTTCTAGCACATTCAACCTCTGTCCTTTCGATCCATTTAGGACCTTGACATTGTTTCCGAAACTCTCCAGCTGACTTGAGAATGCGACATCCTCTGAAGAGCGTACTGCGTACAGTAACTTGTACTTGATATTGCGCTGCTTCATGGAATATGCGCTGGCAAGAAAAGCTGTGATACCAATACCTCCTGCTATCAGAATATGGTTATCCGCATCTTCTTCCAGCGGGAAGTCCGATTTCATCTCGCTGAATGGTAGGACGTCCCCAACTTTGACTTTCTCATGCAGATATTTCGAACCTCCACGAGATTCTGGTTCTAGCGCTATACCGAGCTCGAACCGATTGCTGTTCCCTCCAACCACCGAGTACGCTCGGACAAGCTTTCCATCTCCGCCTAGCTTGACACGAATGTGTGATCCTGGTTGAACTTTCGTACTTTGTTCACTTAAAGTGACTGCCTCGAAGACGAACGAGGATATCCTCGGCGTCTCTCTCTTCTTCTCGACCAGTCGACAAGGATTCCATCTCAGCACATTCTCCTCTCCTCCAATCAACCTGTCGTTATCTTCCCTGAAGTACCCTCTTTGCAGCCTGCCTAGAAATATCTCTCTGGTCTCTTCTCCAAGCTCAGGCATGTAGGAAAGCTCCTTCATCACCTCCACATTCTTCCTGTCTTTATAGAGAAATTTCTGGATGCTGATGAGTGTCCATTGAGGATGCGGTCTTTCAATCAATACCATCTCATCACCAGCTTCGATGTACCCCTCTTTCAAAACTCGGTAATACCAGCCAGTCTTTCTGGCATCTTGACTACGCTTGCTCATATCTTTTACTTGGAAACGATGATTGAGTTTGAAACACGGTGCTCTGGGTTCAGAGACCTGGATCTGAACATCCTTCCCAAGCCGGTAAATATCGCCAATGCAAACATTCTCCTCGCTCATGCTCTCATTCTGTGTGACGATGTTCTCGCCGAATCCTCCTTTCACAAACAGATGCGCACTTTGAGGCAGCTCTTTTTGCCAAAAAGGATAATGCTGAGACGCATACTGCATGATTGCCTTTTCAGGACTTTGGTGGGGTATGAAAGCACGTTCATCGCCTTCGAGACCGATGGTGTTGACTTTGACGGCTTGCGAGTGTGGTGTTTTGAAAATTCCGGATTGAGTTGAAAGCCCATAAAAGGGTTTGACCTTTCCGGTGCGGACTTGGAGGATTGTGTCAACATATCGAGGAAGGGAGAGGGGATCTTGGCTCACTGACCACGAACCCATCGCGACGATCACTTTCTTGGTCAACCAATTGTACAGCGAGGAATAGAAGCTCTGGATTGATAGATGCTTGAAAGAGAAGTGAGATGTTTGCAGCTGGAAATTTGAAGGTTGAAGAGAAAACTTGGAGGATTGCAGCCTGGAGATATGGGACCGACTTAGATGGGGTATTACAGGCAAAAGCTGTGGTGTGGGTGTAAAGTGTGTGTTCATGATGTCTTATTCCTGTCTAGCGGTGAGATGAGGATATATATAACATTAAACACGTGACCACCCTAATATGGGGGGCACTTCGGCGCCTTCCGACTGACACTTACGAGACCCACAACTCTACCATCAACCATTTAGCATTTTGCCGTTGTGCGGTTATGAACTTAACCATATTATGATTCAAGTTTCCTCAACTGCTGTAACATTATGACTCGCAATGTCACTTAGCCGAAGCAAATCCACGTTGTGTCCGGAGGACGCGGCAGGCAGACAGGCCGCAGACTTCTCCAATCGCCGCGAAAGCCTTCCAATATCAACAGTATACAGGTAGGTAAAGACCATCATAACGGAATATAAGGCAAGAAAGACGGGGGGGATGGGTGTTCTGGAGACCTGCATCACCGGAGGGACTTCGAGTTTAGTTGAAATATATCCTTTGTTAACGACTCTAATCCAATCTTATGCTCCTCTCTATCGACTTCATATGCCTCAACCAGTCGTATCCGTGGTAGCCAACACAACCGATCTCGATGAGGAGCTTCCACTAGACGAGGCGCTCGAGGTCGAATTCGTAGCATTCGTATAATTCATCGAGCTCGAGAAGTTGTGCGCGATGCTCGTTGATATCGAAGAGCTCCAAGAAGTCGAGGAGCTCCGACTCGAAGAGCTCGAGCTCGGCATGAACTTTTCACACTTCCCAAACTCAGGCCTGCAGCCTTCCCGACAATGGTCTCCATTTCCACACCAATACGAGGCCGAACAGCAGTGTCCGAATTTGCTACCGTAACAAGAGATCCCGTTGCCACAAGAGCCATCGATGGTGGGATTGGTGCAGGAGCCGTATTCGTGTTGGCATCCTATGCCGCAGTAGAATGCGTTGTGTCCGCAATCGCCTGTTCGGAGTCAGTGAAACCCCGCGGCAAGACGTGGGAGATGGGGGCAAAGAGCGAGACCAACCCGAAGCAGAACAGCAGTTTCCCCATGTACTATTCTCACATGTCTGTCCTGTCGTTTCCCCGCAGAGACCATCAATCGCGAGCACAGTTGGAGCGAACCAATATGCAGTACTGATATTGGTTGATGATATCGTAGAGGACGACGACAACAGAAACGACGATTGAGAAGAAGTCGAGTGCAACGACGTGGCGGTTAAGTTTGGCATCCGACTCGAAGAGTTTAGGCTGAGTGTTGTGGACGCTGTCAGGATAGTTGAGATGCAGATCGGAACCTTCGTGATGTTGAGTCCAGTGCATGAGCTTATGGAGATGGATGTGGTGGCCGAGAAGCATGAGGAGATGATGGTGGAGGATTCGACGACTGTGGACAGCGATGTTTCAGAGGCTTCTCTTCGATCGACTGGGATAACCAAATCCCCTAAAGCAGTGCTCAGTAGGAACAGAAATGAGTATCTTGAAGCCATTCCCAATCGCTGCATTGTGCCCAATGCGCCCCAAGAAGAAAGACAGGCATCGAGGACGAAATGGTAGTGATGATGCCAATGTTAAGGTCCGATGCAGGGCGGTCGCTGGAATGAAGGTCTCGATAAAGGGCGGGATGCTTCAAGATACCCGTGGGCCTAGCAATCATCAACTCTGCCGAGGATGAAAGTACACAAAGCAATGCAGAAGATTCTGGACATCAGGAAAATATATTTCCATGAAAGCAGCCGATGCAGGTGTGCAGGATCAACAGCTAATACATACAAGCATCATATATCAGGAGAAGAATCCAGATGATCGAGGCTGGTAGGGACACTCACCAATTGAGTCTCATTTTCCAATCCCACCACCGTTGGGGCCTCAAGTCCTTTTGTACATTATCAGACACATAGTATACATATCCCAAACGCCAGAGATGAGTGGTTATATGAGCGCTTGTCCCTTAAACATGCCCTCCTTGACTTCCGCAACGACATCTCTTCTATCGTTCTTTCCAACCAAAACAATGCCTCTTCCTCGTCTACCCATGCGCCCAGTCCGACCCAGTCTATGAATGAAATCTATCGTAGAATGCGGTACGTCGTACAAAATGACATGCCTAACAGCGAGCGTGTCGATACCTCTCGAACCCAAGTCAGTGGTGACAACAACCTTGACGTTTGGCAAGCGACGTTTGGGTGCGGGGGCGTCTTGGCCCGGGGGAACATAATTCGGCTGGTTGTCCGACAGAGATCCCGGGTGATCTTCTTTCGGTGTGGTCAGAGGAGTTGAAGTGGTAAACGTTGCCAGCATCTCTGCTTGTCGGTGACTGGAGGTGTCACGATTCAAAGCGATAGCATCAATACCCTTCGACATGAGATAGTTCGCGACTTCTTCAGTCTTCTCACGCTCGTTGACGAAGACGAGGATTCTCTTAACGTCCATCTCTCCCTTGACAGGACCATCGTGATCAGCTGCTGCTTTCCCAATGGACCAGATAGTGTCTGCGCAAGCAAGATCTTTCTTTCCATGATACGGCAGCTTTTCAACATCCACAACACCAAGCTGGACACGTCGAGGAATGGCGTGTAGATTGGGCGTTACAAGACGCCGGATTTCTGGAAACTTCTTTCGAAGATAGCCGTCAAGACTTCGAGGGATTGTGGCAGAGCAGAGAATGAGTTGCTTCAGCGAGGGCGTCGAGCGATCGATGATAGCGGTTGTCAAAGGAGCGAAACCACGGTCCATGAGAGAATCAGCCTCATCGATAATGAGATGCGTGACTCGAGATAGAATGTTGGGGTCCGAGTCAGCGATTGAGGCGAGTAAATGTGGTGTCGATACCACAATGTCGATGCCTTTGGGGGAGAACAAGCGGTTCCTGATGACCGTACCACTGAAGGCAGCGGAGATCGCCCCAGAACGATATTTGACTGTGTGACCAAAAGACTTCACGAGATTTCCAACTTGTGTGACAAGCTCTGAGGTGGGGACAAGTATAATCGCCCTTGGCCGACCAGTAGTTGGATGTGGCATGTTTGACAAAGGAGGCGAGACCAATGTCAAATCATTCTGGCGCATCCTCTCCTCCTGTAGCGCCTTCTCGTGTGCCTCAACCCCAGCATCCTCGGCTTCTGCAATCTTCACCGCATTGATGGTAGGTATCAAGTATGACAGCGTTTTTCCTGAACCCGTCTCCGCAGCAATAAGAAACTGTTCCATTCCTGCCTTCTTGCCTCTTCTCGCTCCCTTCTCTCCCAATAAAGCTGGAATAGCAATCTTCTGCACAGGTGTAGGAACTAGGTCGTCCATTCCTTGCAATGCTTGTGTAGGTATCGATGTCTTGACAGAGTCGATGAGGTCAAAGTTGTCGAACGAATCGACCCCAGATATTCGAGCCTTGATCTTCATCCGCTGGTCGTAGGAAACTGGCGCCAATGCCCGCTGCATCTTCAAAGCATGAAATCCTCGCTCTTTCTTGTCTTTCTTCCCATCTTTCCTGAGATCCGTCCTGCCAACCTCTGGGACACCGCGTATGCCTGCAACCTTCAAGTTCATACCTCCGAATGGACCATCTTGTTTCCGTCTAGCAGGCTTCGCAGCACCCGACCTTGCATTTGACGATTCGACGATTCTTGCTGGGGAAAGACTCATTCTGCTGGGTCGACTGTCCCTGGAAGGCTTGTGCTTTATTTGCAAGCTCGCCGTCTGTTGAATTGGCCATTGAAAGACTGAGGAAGTCTTCTGCGTTGCTCTGAACGAACAGAGCATGCATTTTGAGGTTGTCGGCCGGAGCATTGTAGTTTGGAGAAGATTTGGCTATCGCATATCGGATCGATCATAAGATGGCGGACGTCAAACAGTGTTCTCGTTGCCGCGGTTCATTTGACTCGTCAAAGTTCTAATTAATTTTTGGACAATCACAGCAAAATAGTTTCTCCGATCCGATCCCATATCAAAAATTCACGAGCTAGAAATGGGCATTATTTCAGGAGTCCAATTTACTTTGGCTATCTCGATTGTGTGTACATGTAATTGTCTGGATTTAGGTGTCTTCGTCCTCGTTCGAATGCCCATTCTTCTTTTGGAAGAGCAGGACATAGTCCCGGTACAAGTAGTTACAAGGCGTAGACACCTCTGCCCAAAAACCCTTTTTAGATGACCCAGACCATACTCCGTGACTCCAAGCTGTGTCGAAAATGCCAGAAATACCTCTCCAAGTAGCATTAACTTGTGGCAAACAAAGTATCCTCGTCTCTCAGGTATTCTCCACAATCTGCCTGTCTGAAGCAGGTAATACCAGTCGGATCTAATCGCCTCGCCTCTTGCGTGCTTCTCGCAGTAACTCCAAAGCCTAATGGGGTGTCGTTCATCGAATAGACAACAACACCTTGATGCTCCGGGCAATCCTCTGACCATCTGCCTACGTGGGCCTTAACAACATGACCACCATACAGGAAGGGCATCTCTGCACAACGATTAGCATGAGCATCTCCTGATAATGGTAGAAAGCCATGTAACTATCCAGCCTCTCCATGGTAAACTGACCTCCATTCGCTTTAACCCAGACTTTGTACCTCGCATGCTCTGCTAGAATCGGTAGGGCCGTAATATGAAGTCTAAACTTGCCCGACTTGGTATATTTCCCTATTATTTTTTAGGGATGCGCCAATAGATTAGAGCTGGGTCCTACCTAAGCATGTTCCCAGCGACAGAAGTTTATCTCTCGATATCGAGGTGGCCAGGTTGGCAAGGGAAAGTCGCACATAGTAACATCTCGACTGGTGAAGGCGGAATACATATCGGTCATTTGGATCGTCGGACAAAGGCGCGATCCTGGCACGTCAGTAATTGTCCTTGTTCTTACTACTAGACTCTGGCTTACAAGTTCTTGAGGGATGTTCCAGTGTAACTGGCAAGCTTCGTGAAGAGAGTCTGGGTCTCTGTCTCCGTGAGGGGCCGCATTTTGCTCTTTGTTCCGAGTACCCTAGATTGATGTAATTGGGAGTGATTGCACAAACTCTTGTGGTGCTGCTCGTAGTCTTGGGGATGTTGGAGTTGCGATTTGGAGCTCCACGAAACTTTGGCGGGGGTCCGAACTTTTTTTCTTCGGAGCGGCCGCGTCAAAATTCAAGCATTCCGCAGAGACTTCCTCAACCCACAGCATACCACGGCATACCATGGCCAGGATACCAGCAACCAAGCGGCGGAAGCTGACGCCTCCAAGGACCGATGGAGAAGACTCCTCGCCCTCAACCCTTGAGCGCGAACCCGAAACCAGTGCATTTTTCCAGCAAGCTTCAAGCTGGAATCTAGAACAGGACTACGAGACAAGACCTCGAAAGGGAAGAAAGAAGGAAAAGGAGAGCACACGATTACCGATTAAGACTGCAGAGGGATTGATCCAGCAGGCCGAGGCGCCAGAGGATGCCGCAGACAGTGATCTAGAATGGCTTGGGGCGGAGGGGTCTGGGGAGGAGGAAGTGAAGGAGGAAATACCGAAGGAGCCCACTATTCCAGTCAAACAGCAGATCCTGGAAGCACAAGAAGAGATGGCTCGGATAGCCTTGATGCTCACGCAAGAGGATCCGGAAGAACATGTCGGCGCTTTCAAAGTCCTTGCAAATTTCGGACAATCACATAATGCCACAATCAAGAAGTTGGCATTGAGGGTTCAGTTAGCAGTCTACAAAGATGTCATTCCAGGATACCGAATACGACCGCTCTCCGAGGAAGATATGGAGACCAAAGTGTCAAAGGATGTGCGAAGACTACGAGCATACGAGCAGGCTTTGGTTGGAGGATATCAAGGATACGTTCGTGCATTAGCAAAGCTGGCGCAGACTCCCAGCAGATGGTCCAAGGGTGGAGGTCCTAGTCTGGCCAATATCGCCATATCCTGCGCGTGTACTCTTCTAGTTGAAGTTCCTCACTTCAACTTCCGCAGTGATTTGTTGAAGATTCTGGTTGGGAAACTGAGCACTCGGAGAGTGGACAATGATTTTGTTAAATGTCGAGAAACGATCGAGACCTTGTTCCGGGATGACGACGACGGAACACCTTCCTTGGATGCTGTGTCGATACTCACAAAGATGATGAAGGGCAAAGGATACCGGGTTGACGAGAGCGTGTTGAATACTTTCCTACATCTACGATTACTGTCAGAGTTCTCTTGGAAAGCCTCAACGAATTACATCGAAAAGCCGAAGGATGGTGATAACTTTGGCGGGAAGAATCTCAAGGAAAAGAGGGTATTCCGGACGAAGAAGGAAAGGAAGCTGATGAAGGAGAGAAAGGTTATTGAGAAAGAGATGAAGGCAGCAGATGCCACTGTCAGTCACGAGGACCGAGACCGAATGCAGTCCGAAACGCTGAAACTCGTCTTCGTGACGTACTTCCGTATTCTGAAGATGCGCTCGCCGAATCTGATGAGTGCTGTCCTGGAAGGTCTGGCTCGATACGCACATCTCATCAACCAAGATTTCTTCGGAGACTTGCTCGAGGCGTTGAAAGACCTCATTGGCCAGGCCGAGACGGGTGATGATGTGGAAGAGGGCGAAGAGGAAGACGAACAGACTACCAGAAATTTGACTCGAGAAGCACTTCTTTGCATCATCACCGCATTTGCTTTGCTTGAAGGCCAGGATGCTGCGAGAGCTCAATCAACACTCAGTCTCGACCTGAGTTTCTTCATTACGCACTTATACCGCACTCTCTACGCTCTGTCGCTCAATGCAGACATCGAGCTCAGTGCCAAGTCGCTTCATCTTCCGGATCCTAACGGCCCATCACCGGCGCAATCAGCCACCACGAACAAGATCAACGTGCAAACGACCACCGTCCTCCTTCTCAAGTCTCTCACCTCAATCCTCACCCCAACCCTTGGAGCCCGCGCCGTCCCGCCGCTACGAATTGCAGCGTTCACCAAGCAGCTCCTCACATCATCGCTTCACTTACCAGAAAAGTCATGCATAGCGATGACCGGGCTTTTGGACAAAGTAACCAAGACTCACGAAAAGAAGATTGCTTCACTTTGGAACACCGAAGAGAGAAGAGGAGATGGAACTTTTGATGCACTTGGTCAGGAGGTTGAGGGTAGCAATCCATTTGCTGCGACCGTGTGGGAAGGGGAGCTGCTGAGAAAGCATTTTTCTCCTGCTGTCAGAGATGGTGTCAAGACCATGGAGAAAAATGTTCTGGGTTTGAGATAATCCCAAATGAAATAGAATGATACCCTGCCACTGCTCGTGGTCATGCACGCCAATTTATTCTCGTTGAAATTACCATGTGCACGCTGTTTCCCCTCTTTTGCCTGCCCCCTACCTGTTCCAAAGTCCCTCTCGCAGTTCTAGACAATTGCCAGCGCTTCCCGTAGCTACGTCTATCTTCCGTCCATCCTCCACCCCTCCTCCGTTCCGTCACGACGATGAGTAGTTCTTCAAGTCCTTAGCATTGATCACAACCTGACCGTCTGCATCAATCCTGGCTTGGGCAATCCTGCACAACATCGCCGCAAAAGCCTTGTCATGAGTCGTCTGCGTCTTCCAATCTAGACTCGTCAAAGCAGACAGTGAAATTGAGAAAGCATTGATGATGATGCTTGCTACCGTGAGCTCTAAATTATCATCAGTGCCCGCTCTCGTGTCTGCTTTGCATAAGGACGATTTACTTCTCAAGTGGTTTGTGTTCTCAGGTTTGAGACTTGCAATCGCACCAATGACTAGGCCGGCTACGGAGAGGGCGATCGAGAGGTAGACGACGAAGCGTTTCCAGAACTTCGCGGTCATGAAAAATGGCCCCTGGATGGGTTAGAAATGCGAGCTAACTACGGGAAGGAAGCAAAGACCCATACCTCATCCTCCTCAGCTGTGCCCTGCCCGATTGACGAAGCCATGGTGTCGCGTGAAGCGCGTGAGCGCGTCCTTCTCCTTTTCCTCGATCCAACTCTCTTGGGTCGAAAGCTAAAGGTTTGTTCCTTGCGCTTGATGACTCCAGAAAGTCATAGAAGTATAATTTATAAGGCTGAAGGAAGAACACGGATTTTAAGAAACGTTGTTGTCCCCATCCCTCAATTGCATTTGATTGTCTCAAAATCAGCACGCAAATCAAAGTTTGGTGGCACATGATCCTTGTTGGTGATCGTGTTCAGCCTTGGCGGTGTAATTATCTAATTTCTGCGCGACGACAGCTTGTCTGCCTTGTAACATTGTACTCGAAATACCTCAGCCCTCGTTCAAGAGAATAGAAGAAATTCCAGTAGTCTTTGGGCAAGCTACTTACAACAGGTAGATGTGACAAATCGAAGGCCTGCAAGGGTTCGCTTAATTCAGGGACGTCCTCTGCTACTAACAACGCGTCTCACGCGGGAAAAGAAAGCTTGATCTGTTTCCTCTTGTAGAAAGAATCCGTCTTATGCAGTTCTCCCTGGTCAGCGAGTGCGAACCGAGTGTTCAATGAAGATTTGTGTCGTTTCAGAACACTGGCGATCGATCTTTTTTGGATCCTCTTACTTGCCTAATCCGGAAAGTGGGGTACGATGGCGTACGCAGAGAAACCGCGAGCCTGGTGCATGTCTAACAGCGCCTGCGAGTCACTCCGTATATATAGTTGCATTGTGCAACCACTTGTGCTCACTTTGTTCCTCCCTCTTAAAACATTTTCCTCGCTCATGATTAAGTGTCGCCGAACGAAGAAACGTCCCTGTCAGCGAACAAAAATAATTAATTTATTGATACAGAGCAATTTTCACTTATCCATAAGTGTATCAATCTAATTTACTACTTCTACGGTTTTATATACATAATGCGGCTTTATTATATATTGTGATAAGGTTAATTAGTCGCAGTCTGAATATATCCTCATCAGAGAGATCCCTGAATCCGATTCTTTCAGCACAGTTATCGCTCTCAAACCTTCTTCAATTCAGATTGCCCCTTTACATCTTCAGCGCTTTAAACTTTTCCGTAGCATCTACTAGCGCCTCCTTAATCTTGTTCTCATGTGCACTATGCCCACAATCTGCTATAACCAAATACTCTACATTCGAATTCTCCTTCCCTCCAAGTGCCTGATACAAATCCCAACTCGTCTTTGCCGGACAAACAATATCATATCTGCCCTGCACAATAAATATCGGTAAATGCTTAATTTTATATGCCTCTTCAATCAATTGCCCATCGCGCATCCACCCAGCGTTGAGAAAGAAGTGGCACTCAATGCGAGCGAACGCAAGCACCCATTTTGGATTCTCTGCCTGACTTCGCGAAATATTGAAAGCCGAAATCAGATAATCAGTAGATGGATCTATCCCATTGAACGCTTTACAACTCAATAACTCTTTGGATAAATTAATTAACGACCATTCATATATAAATTAGCGTAACTGTTCTAAGTAATTTGTTACTCTATATTCATAAAGATGCCGTTGAGATATATTTCAGCATCATAGAAAATGGACGTTAAAAAACTAGCTAAACATAGATTGGAACCATTTAATCAATTTACAGGATGAAACGAGGCCTCTTGGCGTATATGAGATCGTAGAAGTATCCGATTAGACCAAAGCACTAGAATACAAGAAAATTGTTTTGTGTTACTCTCCCCCCCCCTAAATAAATGTAATTATGGGGCAACCCCTAGTAACGAAAGATCTCAGTGGCTATGCGCCCTGGTTGCCTCAAAGCACAGGTCAAAAACTGGTCGGATCTGAGCACAGGGTACCTAGAGAAGGTTCAAAAGGTCTGCTGGGCCCTTCAATATAGTGATTTTTACTGGCCCAGTGCCCCAGTATCCTACCCGCAACGTACCCGCAAAGTACCCACAATTACATTTATTTAGGGGGGGGGAGAGTAAGGTATTAATTTTTTTTTATCGGAGTGACAAGGGTCACGCTTCGGTTTACAGGGATTTTCGCTTTCCAGGACGTCTCTTACAAAGTAAGACAACTTGTGCAATAATGGGGTCGATATCTACGAAACCCCCACCAACGAAAGTGGTGCTTATACCATGGGATCCCGATTCCCCGGAACATGTGGAAAGAATGGTCCAGCAGCGGATTGCGTGTGGGTGGAATGCATCGCGCGTACCAGAATGGCAAATACGACAGCGCCAAGGGAGGAAGAATTTGCAATGGGTGGTATGTAGGTCTCCTTCACTTTTCACGCATTGGTTTAGAACTGATGTTACTAGGTCATTGACGAGTCTGAACCAAACCGGCAAGAGCATCTTTCAAGGCATATCATAGCCTTTCCGAAACAAACCATCGCATTGGTGGACACTGCATCGTCCCTCGGTGGGAAACCTCGACAACCGGATTTGGGTCCGTCGTTCATTCCCGTGGGTCACATATCACTGGACATCGAATACGAGAACCCGGAATTCAATGAACCCACTCCAGGAACCTTCTTCATATGTGCATTCTGGATCTCGGACGCTCTGCAAGGTTCTGGCTTAGGCCGAGCTGCGATGGATATCGTGGAGGCAACAGCGATTTCAGAACCTCTGTGTGCCAAAAGACTGGCATTAAGTACTTCAAATAAGGATGATCCTAATAGAGCCGAGAGGTTCGCTGCTTTGAAGTGGCCTATACCAAAGGCACGGCGTAATCCGTTTCCTCGACAGATGAGTTGCTAACGTGGAAAGGTAACGAATCAAGAATGGTACGGGAGAAGAGGATATGAAGTTTATAGAAAGGTTGATCAGATGTGGAGTACGGACGATGAGACAGGCAAGACGTGGTGGACTCCTGGTGTGTTTATGAGGAAGGATATTGCAGTCAAAGCCACTGAATGACTTAGGCTACTATTTGGAGGTATTCACAAATAGAAATGATGGAAATCGGAAATCGGATTAACTCATTCGTGTAGAACGATGATTGGGTTTTGGATTCGAACTACGAGGAGATGAATTGCTGCAGGCAAGTCTATCTTGCCTGGACCCGTTCACATCGATCCTCGTTGGCGGTAAAGTTCATCGATCTCGCTGGCATACTCCTCTACCGTGGCTCGCCTATTGACTGTTCCTTTCCCTGCTACCCGCTTGATCGGCTTCACTCTCTTTGCGAGCATGATCATCTCCTTTTCAACACTAATCATGCTAGACATATTGCTGTTGATCGATTCAACCAAGGCCAGATCCTTTCCTTCTCAGCCTCAGCCTCATCCTCTATCTCCTCGTCCATTTCTACGATTAAGAAAGGCACTTCTCGTCCATCACCGCCCATAAGACACGCTTTCGCACTGGGATCCTTCATGAACAACCCTTCTACATGCGTAGCGTTGAATTTCGTCAAGCTGCTCAATTTAACAAAATCGTCCGTCCGTCCGTCCACAATATAGCCACAGCCCCTTCTTCCCAGGATCAGTATTCTCCCTCCACACATCTTTCGTCCGATAGACATCCAGGTTCGGGAAGACATGGAAGATGATCTGTGTGCGTGCTTCTTCTGGATCCCTGTGACACACAATCACGGATTCGAAAAGGTCGTCTTGGAATGGCCAGAACTGAAACCCAGTGGAAGGGTCGAAGTTGTACCACATTCAATCCTCTTTTGCAGTTCCTCGGAGTCCATAAGATCCTACTTCCGTGCCCCCCATGATGGTTTGCAATTTTACATTAGGAAATGTTGTGAGGATGTCTCCAGTTTTGTGGTGTAATAGTGCACCACCCCAACTGATGGCCCTCATGTGTCGCATGTGCTCGAGGTACGTTAGATTTTCAGCAGGTCCTTTCAAGACAAATGGGACGTAGACTCCAGCATCAGCTTGGGTTTGGACATGCAGAGCGTCCATGTATGGTGCTGTCATGGGCATAGGCGAATCGGATGGAAGAAGAATGGGTATGACGCCAGACTCGATTGGCATGTTTACATGGAAGAAGATTCCTAGGATCCAGGATGGCGGGAGTGGGATGCCAGTTTTGAGTGAAGAGAACATTGTATGTAGAAAGCCAGTGTTGAGCAAACTCGTCGTGTAGGATGTGAACCTAACTGGTTTTGGAAGACCTTTCTCATATGAGGACTTGAGTTTCGTAGTTCGCGCCTGCTGCTGTGGACTACTCACCTGTCGCCCCGGAAGTGTGCATGATGAGTATTGGTCCATCTTTGATTTCATCCCATGTTCTAGTGTAGGGATAATGGTCCGCAGGCTCTTTAGCCGCAAAGTATTTGAACGGCGGCATTTTTAAGAATGCGAAGTCGTCGGCTTCGGGCCGAAGAGTATCCCACGTTGAGATCTCTTCTGATGCGTCTAAGATTCTGCACCTAGTATTCTCCAAAAGATTGAGTTGCGCTTGTTTGGTGTTTTGATCCAGAGGAAACAAGATCTGTTAAACCACATAAGCAATTGTTGTTTTTAAGGATCAGATGGTAGACCTGTCGTTGAGTCTTAAGGGCAGCGAAGTAGAGGAAAGCGTAACGAAGGTCGTTTCTACCAATGTAGGCCACGACGTCGAAGCTCGAAGCCTTCCCCAATTTTTGATCTGGCCACCACGACATCCTGTCCACTGCCTTTGCGAGCTGTGCGTAAGTGAAGGAGACATATCCATCGGCAAGTTTCATCGATCTTGGAGTGGTAGCATAAGGCCTATCTGGCGTGCCTCGAGCTCGTTCATCCACCCAGATAGCATATGGTTTCCTTTCCTTGATAAACATCTTCCACAGTCATCAGCAGAACTGAATCGAGGTCAACAGAATCGTCCCAAGAAGTCTCTCAGCTGAGGACACGACTTTGTATGGAGGCATCAGCCCGTCGGGAGGTACCTCCAAAGCCTAAGAAGGAACTACACGAAGGCGCCAATAAGAGCGAGACGCATCTAGCCCATCTCCCGCCTGCCTTCATGACCTAGACGATTGTAGAAAATCGTTTCTCCGACTTCTCCGCATTCTCCAGATAGTGTCTGATTATTGCAAGGCTTGACAGTGTTCTACACGAAAGGAAGTTGCTGATTTGACAGATGGTCGCAAGGGTCCTGCTCTGGTGACATCGACCGGCACTAAGATCTTACTGGCACGTTAAACCAGAGTCGTTTGGGTAAGCAGCGCGGTATCACTTCAAAAACACCTGTGAGCTGGGAATTCAGAGGCTCTCTTACCACTAGATTCCCCGGCAGCTCTCGACACGCGCATTGAACAAAGAGAAGCGAGGAACAAAATAAAAAGCATGGACTCTTCCACTTCAGCCAGGTCGAGTCAAGTCACAAGTATGTAGAACGAGAAGATAATGGGTATTTCGATTTCTTTTGTTCTGATGTCTTCAAGGACATGTGCGTTCTGTTCTTTCTGAGGTATATCCTTCCCAATGCTATGTACCGTCCCAATGCTGATCCCCAACGCCATCGCTATGAAAACTCAAATCAATGCAAGAGGTGTCTACAGCCAAACAAAGTTGCCGATGGCAACAACGCCCATAGCTACGGCGACAATGTTACACAATCCCTTTGCATCCCTCCTCATACCAGCACTCGAGCTAGCCGACAACTCAGCAGTGCTCACAGTTGTTCGTCCAGTTGCCGTGATACCGTTGAGGTTATCCGCAGTCTCGATACTAGGGCCGACATTCCAGAAGTCCACCAACATGAATGTAGGCTTGAGACCCCACTCGCTCTCACACTGTGCTCCTTGAGTTCCCAATGTTCCAGTGGTGTTGGTGCTCGCAGAATTTGTGGTCTGGATGTCGGTGACATCAGGGATGGAAATGCCGAACGCTTCAGCAGTGTCCGCGAAGTGGTTGATAAGACCCATGTAGCCAGAAGAGACAGCAACCGAGGCGGATGAGATTGTGCTTGGGCGGTTGAGTGTGCAGTTGAAACCCGAGAGGGAAGTGACACCATATGCGGTCTCGAACATGTATGTGAACTCGGGAAGGAGGTAGGAGTATGTGCTGTCGTAGGTGATGCTTGCAATGAAGGTCACCAATCGGGTGTTTGCGGTGATCAGCGTCTGCAATGTTGGCCAAGTTGAGATTGGTCCACTGGTGGTTGTAGGAGTGTAGCCGTAAGTCGAGATGCCGGAAGCCTCGAAGACAGAGCCAAATGTCGAGGCATCTTCATCATCCGAGTTCACCAACAGGATGGTGACAACCTCGTTGGTATTTGCATCCATCCAAGTCTTGATCTCCGACAACCATGCCTCCAATGACCCAGCGTCCAACAGTGTGCATGTCGTGTGGCAGAGTTCGAGTGTGCCACTCGAGTTGTGGACTTGGGCTTGTAATAATCGGAGTCCCGCTGAAAGTGCTAGGGTGGCGTTGTAGTATTGGTTTCCTGACGTCGAGTAAGAGGTGCTGCTATCTCTCAAGAAGGCTGCGTCGTGTGCTCCCATGTGTGTGATGTTGTTGTAGTTTCGATTGCAAAGGTCTGGGGAGTTGTTGCATGCAACTGTGCTGGTGGGTTCTGCGGCTTGGGATACTGAGGCTACTACTGTCGAACCGGATGTTGAAGATGCCGCTGTCGACGAAGACACAGCTACTGATGACTGTGATCCGCCAAATCCTCCCTGTGGTATAGCCTGTACAAGTCCGGTAAGTGATAGGAGTGCTGCTGAAGCAGCGAAGAATGAAGGAAGCATGCTGAAGATATTTTTGGAGAAGGGGCAAATGGAGGAAATCTTGAACGATTATATTCGAGGAAATGAAACAAGCAGACAAAGGAGACAGCAAGGCAGAATAATATAGAATGAAGATAGAAAAGAAAAACAGAAGGCTACGAAAAGCTGCGCCTCGTTGAGCTCGCTCCAAAAGATTTACGTCGTCAGCAACACGCACCGTCTCCGAAAAGTGGACCTGAGGCCGGCAGTGATGGTTTGATTCTGGTTAGAAGCGCCAATCAATGGAGCCGTTGACACGCTGAAACGGTCTCGAAGGCTTTTTAGGCTTACTGTTGGTGACATGCTGGGAGTTCCATGTTGGAGATCGCAAAAGGTGGTGTTTGGAAGGTGAAAGCTGGTGTTGAGTGGCTAGAGAGGTCAGCCCAAAAGGGGTTGGTTCGTGGCTGAAAATCTCCGGCCATCTATTTTTGGAAGAACACGATTTGTTTCTGAGATTTCTTCTCCATAAGATGACGACGACCAGTCAGCCATCTTCAACATAAGCCTCCAAAGGCTTGCATCTTTGGAATAAATGTCGACTTGGCGCCGAGATTTGCAGCTGGTGATGCGAGCCTTCGGAGACCGATGGGAGAGGTAACTTCGAGCCTTATCAGGTGATTCCGATGAGGAACATTATGCTTGGGACTGTCTAATGGACGTACACACATCTTCATGAAATCTGTCCCTTCCCGATATTTTCAACAGCGAAGTTTGGCCCTTTCGGTTGGAATCTCGGTCCCAAATATCTATGTATGAAGCCTTGAGAGAACGACATGACAGCCTGGTTCTCTATTTCAAGATTAACACTATTCGGGAGCCTTGGGCTGGTAAACTTTACATAGAAAAAATATCGCATAAATTCGGTGTCGTGTTCGTAAATAGTCAAGTCTTTAGTTCCTGGTAGGTGTTGGCTTCTGTTCGAATTCTCCTTGTCGGGGACGAGCCGGAGTCTTAACATAATATTGCTCTGCAAGTTGCAAGTCAACGATATTAATCCGAATCCCAAGAAAGGAGCTGGAGCGACTGCATCCAATCCGGATCTTGCTCAGAGAAAAATGAATCAAGGAGAGCCTCCCCGCATCCTGGTTCTTATGACGCAGGAAACGCGGGGCTAGGAATCCTTGGTGGTACAAAGAGCATCATTAAGCTAAAAGTCGCTCCAACTTCTCTCAACATAGTAAAATGGCGAAGAAAATGCTTTAAGATTCCCTCTTCAAGATTAGTTGGCTTTCCCTTCCCTTGTTCTGTGTTTGTTCCCTCGCTTGGTCGATTTTCTGCGCTCTATTGTTCGTGATGCCAACTCAACTGTTGCATGGAAATAACCCCACATCTTACCCGCGAACTTGATTTTCCCCCTGAAAATACCTGTTTCTCAAGCGAGCACAAGGTTCAACCTCACACAAGAGTGCCGTCATCATACAGATGGGATCTATTCAAGTGCGTAGTTTCCCTCCTAAGCTCCTATTCTTTCTTCGTTGCCTCATTTCACTTAGTTGCCATCATTCTCAAAATCATTGTCGGCCATCGATACCTCGCTTCAGCCTATCCTTCATCTACTCTCCTTCATCTACCAACGTGTATGTATTCTTCCCTCTAGCTCTTTTTGCTAGGTCTCTTGCTGAACTGTCTCCTGACAGAAATCTTCCACAAGTGTTCCAATGGCCGAGAAGACCGCCCAGTACGATACTACGCTGGACGAAATCCCCGAAGATGCCGTTGCCCAGAACCAACAGCTTCAACAATTGAAGCAACAAGAAGCACAGATTCAATCGAAGCCCCACTATCGAACCTACGACAATGGCAGATCATATCCCATCCGCGAGTCAAGAATCAAGGAGAGGCCAGCGGCGAAGGGTGCGAGGGAAGGAAGCATAAGCATCAAGATTGAGTTGGATCTGGAGGTTGAGGTTGATCTGTATGCTAGGGTCAAGGGTGATGTTACTATTGGGTTGATGTGAGAGAAATCGAGAGGAGAATTGGCGGGGCAAATTGTGCTGTGCAGGAGGGGCTCAGGGGAAACAAGTACGATGAAGACTGTGTGTCCGGAGTTTAAACTTTCGGGCATCTTACTGGCGTTAGAAAATGGGCGAAAGAATGCGGGTGTATGAATAGGAGTTTCAATGTCATTTCTGATCTTCGTTATTGGGATCGCGTTGTGCACGTTGTCATGTCCTTCGTGGTCTCAAGTGACGCCAGGCATAATCTTGTTTGCTCGTCCATTTTGGGCTTGGATGCTCTGGAGATAGATAAAGCACGCTGCAATGTGGAATTGAATCCTTGTACTCAGGATGGACACTGGATTTCAGCAATGCGAATGAAGCTGTAGTCGCGCACCTCACTGCCACCTGGATCGGCACACAATGACTCTGGACTTCGAGATACCTCGTTGGTAGGAGGAGCTGCGCACCGGTTTTTCTCTTTATCATTCAAAACATACAAGTTTGAGTGCCAGTATACATAAAACAAACATTATGTACAGTTGATAGCTAGATACCCTTCATGGAACGTCTATCCCAATATGTACCAGAACCCCAATTGCTTTCGTCGCAAATCATGCAGTATGAATATCATTCACGCTCCAAATCATTGAATTCAGCACCGCCTTCCCCAAAGTCCCACCATGAAAATAGTACAATCTCATCTAGTCACTCCATCCTAAGCCTGCAATCCCCCCTAGTCCCATGCTGTCACTTGTCAACCAGTGAGAGGATTGATCAGGCGAACCAGTGTTCGTTGACCAAGTCATGTTCGTTTCCATTCGGAGCTCCCATATCAAGGCATCAGTACCGATGTAGTACGCCCGGAGTCTGTTGGGGTCAGATTGTGCAGCAGATGCGACAGAGGGGATGGAGGAGTTCCATGATGTGAGAGAGCCGCTGGTTACGGGTTTCGTTGCAAGATGTTGGCTAAGTCTCGGAAAAGATGGATTGCCGGGGAATTTACATGCAGACCAAGAGGAGTTGTAGTAGAGTGTGTACAGCCCATCAACCGTTGTGCCGGCATAAAAGAGATTGGTGTGTAGAATCGTGGATAGTCTACCATGCTGGCAGCAAGTGGTGAGCGAATCACAGCCTGAGCACTTATCTTGGAGCCAGACTTCCATCCTAATCCTCTATTCACCAGTTTCACTACATAGCCTTAGTGTTCTGATAGTATACACGGTATTCATAGCTATCAAGGTATACAGCAGCGAGCTGGGTAGAGGGGGATATAGTCTTGTTCTAGGCGGTGACGGTGGTATCATTTACTGTCAAGGCCGTGGATGTCAGACTGCTGCTGAAGGTGGCTTCGGTGGTGCTGTTAAATGCATCGAGGTAGTAGACAGAAAGCTGTTGTCATTGTCAGGGCGGCTCTTCAAAAATCGACTTTACTGGTGAAACTTACTAGCGCTCCAACTGGGTCAGTTACAGATACAGCAACGAGCGGGGTTCTAGTTTTTGGTGCCGTAGTAAGATCCACGTTCTTGGGGGTAGAGAAATCGCCGTTGGGCGGATGGATGGTGTACATGATGTCTGATTCCTTCTAGTAGTACACTGACAGGTAAGTCCCGTCGTCCTCGAAGTTGCTTGCTGTAATTGCTCCTAACTCTGTATTTGACGTTGCTGACGCCGTGGCTATCGCAACTGTGCCTGTTGCAGAGGTTCCAGCACCAGAAGATGTCGAGGTAGAGGATGAGGTTGCGCTCTTGGAGCTCTTCTGTGATTCACTCGTACCACCAACAGCTCCTCCAACCCTGCGGCAACAAGAAAAATGGCCACCGCCACCACAATGATCATTGTCTTCTCGTTTTGTGAAATGGGAGCATGTTGAGGAATCCTAGGTGCGCTGACGGCTTCCTTGAAGTTACTTTTATCGCAAACGAAATTTTGAGGCTGGGGAGGATCGAGGTGGGATACGTGAGTAGGATTCAACTCTTCGTAATTCTGGGTTTGTCAGCCACCGTGTCATATGCGTGAATCAAAATCTGACTTACAAAATTCGCCATCATGCGGCCCAGTTATCGTCGTCTGGAGGTAAACAGGAGGGAGGGATCTGATGTGGGATCGCGACATATTTGGAGAGCGTGACTTGTGGGCTCATGCAAGAATTAGGAGGCTCATAGAAGTTGAATATATGCCCCTCTTGTTTCCCAAGCCTCATCGCGAACCAGATACGGCCTTAGTGTCTACTATCTGATGTTATAGAAAGATTTTGGCCTATAATTCCGTAACCTTTGGACCCCATATCTAGGTTTACTAGCTTGAAAGGTTATCTATGGACGTTGAAGGATCTCAGAACGAAATTGACTTTGGAAGCAAACAAATTGAGAGGATTGAAGTGTGCGGCTGAGGATCCATAGTCGGGAGCTCGTCCACTTCGAGAAGCCTGACCGGAAGCACAAGATGCTAACTGATGATGACGATGAACTGATTGAAGTCGTGGCTAACTTCTTGAGGCGCACTCGCCCTCGATGTGCCTACTAACGATAAAAAGATGCTCAAGATGGACCGACGAAGTGGACGACAAGAATCAAGGTGACAGAGGAGACCGAAGAAGATGTTCTGTGCCGTATAGGATACCGAGACAGGAGGTGAGGCTCTGTTGGCTGTCGGATGAGGAAACCCGCGAGATTTCCACAGCGGGAACAGGCGAACGGACCCCTGGAACATCAAACCTTTTCCATTTCCAACAACTCTCGTGAATTTCGATGACACTTCTGTAATCTTACACAATCGCATTGCATCGAATCGAATCGAATCGAGCGAAACATGATGAGAGGATCTCGCCGAGATCGTGATAAAGTTACCAGTCGGCGTCTGGGTTCTCCCTGCTGTGTCACTGTCACACCTCTCACATGCTTCCTTTTCGCGCTTTCATCCACTTCCTTGCATCGTGAAGCGCCTCCATTCCGCATTCAGCTGCTTTTGGTATTCCGCGAAATTTGCCCAATCTTCTCGGCAGAATGAAAGTCCGGCTTCATGATCACAAGCTGCCTCGCACTTAGAGAAGTATATCTTCACGATAAGTACAGTACATAGGCAGTACCTCATTCACCGTCTTTTAGCTTTCCATCCTCTCCTTCCTAGATCGAATCTCGCAAGCTCGAGCACGTCTTCAAGCAGCATCCGAGCAAGGCTCTCTAGAGATGTCTCCACTCCCAGCTGAGCCCTTCACTCTCCACGGCGGCTGCGACTGCACAGCCATTCGATACACCATTTCAGTCCCCGCACTCGCCGCACGTCCCGTCCAATCTGGAAAAGACAGCAAAGGCGAGGATGTCCGTCCCCCCAAGATCTTCTTCGACCACTGTAACAAATGTCGACGTGTCAGCGGTGCAATCGTTCAAGCATGGCTCAGCTGCCCTCAAGAATGGCTCGAATGGTCAGTCGGCTCAACAGGACCTTTACCATCTGAAGAGAAAGTCCGAACCTGGGCTACGACTTCAACAAAGGATGTTGTGAAGAGTGTTCCTGGTGCTTCACCTGTTGCGAACTATGGTTCTAGCCCTGGAGTCACGAGAACTTTCTGTGGACGGTGCGGAACGAATCTGGCGTATGTCTATGCTGGGAGAGAGGAGACGAACGCTACTCCGATGATCGACATCGTTCTGGGAAGTTTGGACACGGAGAGCTTGGAGATGGAGGGGATGAGACCCGATCGACACTTCTACTGGGAAAGCGGAGTTACGTGGGTCAAGGAACTCGTTGCTGAAGGCGATAAATCTCTGGTTGGAGAGAAGCTTCCAAGACATCCGGATGGGAGTAGGTTGGAGACATGCTAAGGTTCCGATGAGGTCTGATATTGTAAGGGATCGAAAAAAGGATTGGCGTGAGGATACTGGGACAGGAAATTGTAGAACTGGTACAGGAATTAGCAAAGCAAGAAGAATGAGTTATAGGATGCAATCCTTTCCTTGAATGATAGGCAAGATTGATCTCGAAATCAGAGTCAAGAACGAACAAACACGTGACAACTAAATCTGTTGTCAATCTCGAGAGCAGTTCATGTCTTCTTCCCGTATCTTGCTCTCTAGAACATCGCACAGACACCACGAATTCCCATATCAAGACACCAACACCCTAAAACTCCCAGCTTAGAGAACATTGCCAGACCCACGAAAGATATCTACCTCGCATCAACCCCACCATGGCAGAAAAGATCGATTATGCAAACTTACCAACGCCACCAGCATGCGTAGCAGACTTCTGCTTGATCCCGGTAAGTAAAATCCGTCCGGTAACGCCTCGTAGCAAGCTAATCATTGCTAGATCGGCACTCCCACGGCATCCGTCTCCAACGAAGTTGCAGCCGTTCAGAGATTGATGAAGGCGAGTGGCCTGAGCTATTCGATGCACAGCGCTGGAACGACTGTTGGTAAGCTCATGCTTTTGTCTTCACTCTGAAATACCCTCTAGCTCTACAGGATATGGTTTCAGCATTATTAAAGCTCTGCGGAAAGTGTCCAGGCTGAAGTGGGTGTGGACACCGCTAAGAGTCACGTGTTTCATAATCAAAAAGCGGTTCAAGTCCTTTTGTTACCCTGAAGCAGAGCTTGATGAGCCTTTTGATTTGCAGGATTAATAGAGAGAGTATGGGAGGTACGATATTGACTAACGTCTCCTTAATAGAAGGTTCATGGGACGAAGTAATGCGCCTCATCGGTCAAGCGCACACTCTCGTCCATCAAAACGGCGTCTTGAGAGTACAAACAGATATCCGAGCAGGAACAAGGTATCCATCTTTCCTTCCAACCTCATCCCGATTCCATTTCCTTCGCCCCCCTACCGCTATTCGAGTATCAGTCCCGAATCTCGAATCTAACATTCTCCAACAGGATAGACAAGAAGCAGCACTTCTCCGAAAAGGTATCAAAAGTCGAGAGCATCCTGGCAGCAGACAAGAAGGTGTAAAAGAGATCCTGCTCGATCAGAACTTCAGACTAAACAAGCCTTCAAATCAGATGCATCGTATTCTATATCCCATCTCCCTCATCCCATTGAAAAAGAAGTTTGTATCAAGTGATGGTTCTGAATTTTGCTTGGCTTCTTGTCTCCAACCCTAGAAGCAATCGTTATTTACTAGCTCCATCCGCAATAGTGAAGCTTTTAGGGACTTGTTCATAAAGGCTCCGGTCTAAAAAGAAATTGACAACATACCTGATTACTGTTCTCCCATCTTCTCGTATCCGCACTTTGGGGCTGCTGCTCTGGATTTTGCCCTCGAGCCTCCCGTCGCCGTCTTGCTTACCATCGGTCACTCTCCGATCGTCCTTTGCCTCAACAGGGAGTAATTTCACGACTCTGGTGTTGACTGCTTGCCCTCTGACTGGATTGTCAGCCCCTATTGGTCCGTTGTTATTACGGCCAATGCACCAGGTGATGAGGACCCCGCACATCTTGGAGAATGTCTGTCTTGGCTGCACTTAGAATTGTGGTGAAACGGGAACTTCTCCGGAAGTTCGTGAAAGACTGATGGAATTTGAATATGTGATGCTGCTCGTGGTGGGTGCATAGCCGAGTGATGCACCGCCTCCTTCACCAACGCCCAGAACGGGAAGACAAATGCTTTACAGACGGGAAAGGAAGGTCTTTGATAGCAGATAAGAGAAAGCTCCGCGTCAGTGATAAATGCTCGCGCAAGGTATGATGTTGGGAGGCAAACTGGGACTAAAAGACAAGACCGGAGGAACTTTGCTCGAGATGATAATGCAAGACCTGCAACGGGTCCTGTGTCACTCGGCGCGCGGGTGGAGCACAAAGCGGTGTAATTGAGTTGCCTGTCTTATACTCTCCATTTCGCTAATGCTGACTACCGGTATTCGAACACGATATTTTGCCTCCGTTGTACTTCTTCAGTAGCGAGCTAGCGCTCACCTCTTTCCAGAACCACAACCTACGATCGCGCGGCTTCTAATTCCAACTCCAACTGTCTGATCCTCTCACTCTGATCCTGCGATCCACCGCCAACCTTCATCTTCAATGTATCAACCTCCTGCGCCAACTGACCAATCTTTTCGCTCTGGGCGGTGATGGTTCTCGTCTGAGCTTCGAGGATGGACTTGATCTGTTGCAAAGTTGCATCCACAGAGCCATTGCTAGAATCGCTGCTGGAAGAGCCGACGGCTGCGATTGGGCCCGTTGGTGTTGGTGATGCAGCAGGAGGTTGGGTAGATCTTGGGGTAGCTTGTGAAATTGGTGCAGGTTTTGGTGGTTCGGTCTTGGTCGGAGATGGTGACGTTGGCTTGGGTTCGACCCTAGCCGCTGTCGGGATATGTTTTTGCACTGGCTTCGAGATTTCCTCAAAGCTGGAAGTCTCGTCCTCGTCATCATCTATATCCTCATCGTCCTGGAACCTCGAAGCCATGGCAGCGATAGAACCTTTCTGTTCTGACATGGTGGGTGGAGGTGCTTTCTGGATTTGTGCGGGAGCTGGCTCTTCCTTTTTGGGTGCCGGAGCTTTTGCTGGAGATGGGGCAGGTGCGGGAGTGGGAGGCTTATAATCTGACGAGACCTCAACAGGTGCGTTGCCTTCGTAAACACTCTCTAAATCGAGCTTCGGTGGGATACCGTCCTTCCCTCCCAACCATTCCTGGGCTGACACTGCTGGTTTCAAACCGATGGCAGGTGGGTAGATGTCGGATTGGAAGACTTCTGCTCGTCTAGGGACTGTGAATGAGATTGGTTCGATGTAGCTGTCGTTGATCGTCTTGTATGCTCGCATGACTTCGTTCTCGTGGACCTATTCCAAGTCAGAAACCGTTCTAATATCTCTCAACCCGAACTCACATTTATGCCACGTCTTGGAAGGAAAGCAAGACCTCTTTGTGGATCTCCAGACTTGTATTCGGATAGGAATTCGAATTTGTCATTCTGGTACTCGTAGTATCGAATATTGCCATCCCTGTGCTATTAGTAGGATTCTTTTCAATCAGGAGAGGCATCTTACCCTTTGCCAGCCAAGTACAAACATTGAGTGCCATCATCTGTTTTATTGTCAGCTCCTGAAGGCTCTATTTGCTTTCGAACTATTTACCCCAGAAAGGCATGCAAACTCCAGACAATGAGTCCATGACGGTGAAGCCTCCAATAGGTTCGGCAGGGTTACCAACATCCCACAAAGCCATCTGACGATCACTCATCTTCGAGAAACCAGTTGTTGCCACACGGTTGTGTTCGCCCATCCAAACAACTCTGCTATTCTTTGCCCCTGTATGTCCTGGAACTTCGTGCGCCGGCCTCTCTTGACGAACATCCCAAATTCGCAGCTTCTTGTCTCGGGACGTCGTTACCAGCATCGAACCGTTTGCGCTCCATGACAAGCTCTGTACAATGTCTCCATGCTTCAGTGTCAAGTGTGCCTTGCTAGCTCTAACATCCCAAAGCTTGATTGTGTAGTCGCCGGATGCGGATGCGAGGATGTTTTCTGCGGCGGGGTTGAAGAGTACTTGTCCGACTTTCCTAGGAGATGTTAGAAATGATCAAGCTGCTGCGAACTGTCATACCTCGAATGTCCTGCCAGCTTGCTGAGGGGTGCAACATCTTGTGGCTCGTCGGCATCAGAGTAAAGGGAGAATCCTTGCGGCACCTGCCATATGAAGACCTTTCCATCGTCTGATCCAGAAGCTATGAGGCTGTCGTTGAAGGGCGACCTGGAGCTGTCAGCGCAATTCCTGCCCCGCCATTGCAATTCCTACCAGTCCGTATCCAACACCGGTCCAGTATGTCCACGGAACAGAGGGATCTGCTCTGGCAATCTGCCCTTCTCATTGATCGGTATGACAGCGAATGCGCCTCCGCCAGCCGCTTCCCAATTGACAGCAAGGTATTCGGGGTTTGCCTAGATTCTCAGCGCCAGTCAAAAGGAGGTATGCGGGTTCCCACCTTCACCAAGTTTGTATCCCACGCATTGCGACTGATGTGGAGGTTGTCGTAGCAAGCTTCCTTCTTCGTGGGCTTTCCAAAGACATGTCCTATGTACCTGTCAGCTTGCTCTCGTGCCCAAGAGATTCGAAGCTTACGATATTTCGACGCGCGCACAAAGCGGCCTGCCATTTGGACTCGATGAGGAGGTAAAGAAGTATGCGCCGGGGTATATCAATACTGAGCAGGGCAAAGCGAAGGCAAGTGGTCTTGTGGGAGTTGGTGGATTCGAGGTTAGAAGTTGAAGTTGTGGTGATGGAAAGCTCCGTGATGCTGGACCACGACAAAATGGGTAGCCGCGGATCGCAATGTCCCTGCTGCGCCCTAGACAATCGTTTCAAATAGTATCGAGGTGAGGTTATACCCCTTTTCTCAACTTCTGTGTGTTCTTAACCCGAATTGATTACTTCGTTTCATGTTCTCCTTTCCACGTCCAGATATCCTATTTATAGAAATCTAAGACGAAGGAGGGGTGTATTTTCAGGGCTTGAAATATAGCTTGGAATAAGCAGTTTTCTGCCATCTCCCACCGCAAAGTCGTATGGTCTAATGGGTTCGTTCTTCCGGAACATGACATTCGTCATTCATATCTAACAGCATCATCAGTTATGATATCTCGTTCACATTCTGAGCAACGTTCCGAGATGGTTCTGAGTTCGATGTTTGTCTGCCCTCTACCCAATTGAAAAATATACTTCTGACACCTTGAAAGCCTCAGTACGACTATCGATGACTCTTTTGCCTTTCGTTCCTTTTGTTTTTTTTGTGCTGTCGTGATCAAAATGTCCCTGTCGCCAGCCCACTTTCCAGCGACGCGAGGGTTGACGCATCAGGCGCAGTTATTTTGCATTTGCGATTTCGAATTAAATCCATTGAGCCTATTCCACGTGTGGTCTCTAGTGAGGCACTACAATGTTCTTCGGGGCAGTGTGGGTCATAATATGAAGTAATATATATTGGGTAATATGGAGGGTCGAAATATAATCGCGATATGAAACTATTTATATCGTATCGTCGAAATATGGAACTACTATATTATATTTCTTAAGAAATATATTACCAATATAAATATATCGAGTTAAAAAAAGTTTTAATTTAATTAAAATTTATTAAATCGATCGTTGTAATAATCACTTTCTCAATAAATACTTCTATTAATTCGTTTAAATTTTCGAGATTGTCGTTTAGAGTTTTTACGATATTTAATTACGATTTCAAATATTTAAAAATTTCAATTGTCTCAATTCTAAGATGATTACGACGATTAGAAATAGTAATCTTTGCACTTAAAAAAAAACGTTTTAAATCAATAGATATAATTGAAATAAAAAGTATATTTAAAACTATTTTTAATAATAGAAAAAATCGTTTTTATTGTGTTTTTTCAAGTTACTATTTGTAGCTATTTTTAATGCTTAGTATTTGTTCTATATTACAATATTATTCGTATTTATCGTCGAAAGAAATATTTTTTTACTCGGTGAATTATTCGAAGAATTCGTTTTTTTATTTCGCTAATTCTACGATAATAGTAAAAATCGACGTAATAATTAAAAAGTGAGTTTTGTATTTTTTTATTTAAAGATCTTTAATAAATACTTTAACAAATTTTATTTATATTGATTTTTAATACTTTTCGAGATATTTTTATTTACGCGAAAAGTATAAAATTAAAACGGTAATATAAATAGACGTTTTATTATTGAGATCGTAATATTTGTCTATTTTCGTTTACTTTGAATTGAATATCGATTCGAAAATAAAATCGTTTTTAAATTGAGTCTTATGTTTTTTGAATTAATTGAGTATATAATCGATACAAAAAAGAACGAAATCGAGAATTGATTGTTTAAATTCGCAGACTTTAATACTTATTAAAAGTTTCTATAGAAAGTTTTTAACGATAAAAATTATAATTCATTTTTTATTATTTAATCGATCGTTTTCTAGTTGTGCAATTATATAGATTGTAATAAATTCGTCGATCAAATCGCGCAAATTTCATATTACTTAAATTAAAATAAACTATAAATTTCAACGTATTGTATTATTTCGAAAAATACGTTAATTCGTCATTTCTAAGAAATTGTAAAGTCGTTATATACTTCCAACCAATTAAACTACGAAATTATAAAGTTTGTTTAAAAACTTTTTTTTTCTCTATTTTTTAATCTTTTTCAATGTAATCGTATAAACGTTAATAGCGTTATTTTTTTCGATATTCTTTTTATCGATAACAAATAAAAAGAATTTAATAATGAAATTGATAACGCTACCCCTTATGTGGAGCCCCTTTTTCGGTGAAAGGTGCGGATGCCCGTGCGCTGATTGGTGCGTGCGCCGCTGACTAAGGCACTTTCCGGTGAAAGGGATTTCGGTGAAAGAGCAGAAAGAGCACTTCTTTTAACTCCCTTTAAACGAGCATTCTCTCGCCTCCAAACGCGCTCTCGTTATGTTTTCATATAATCCGACTCATAGAGTTGCTATCTGCTATGTTTGCAAGTCTTGCGTCGTCCCAGGGGCGCGTAGTCAAAAGCGGCACTTGCGAGCGCAGCCATACCGGCTCTTGGGGGACGAGCTCAAGGCGACCGCAGAGCTTCTTAGCAGCTACGACTTGAAGAGTGTGGTCGAGCTAAGAGAGCACAAGCCCCGGTCGAAAGACAAGTGTCAAATGATTGAGCATCTGGTTAGCTACGATGGCGTTTACTGTCTACAGCCGTAGTGTAGCTACAGTACTCGTCGTCTCTTCAAGATAAAGGAGCATTGGGCTGCTTGTCACAAAACCGAAGCAAGGTCTCACGAGAGCAGCTAGTCGTGGAAAGAGTGCAAGCTGCAGACGTACTTCACTGCGAAGAGCCGTATTGATTACTTTGTAGTAGTAGACAAGGAAAAAGGCGGGATTAAAAGAACAGTCGGGGGTTTTATGTCATTAACAGAGCTAGAGAAGGAATTATTTGTGAAATTGGAGAAGGATTATAAAGATGTGAAAAGGGACATTAAAGAGCAAACTAGTATCGTCCACGATTTCGGGGATTCTAAGTCGGAGAGAGTTCCATGGCTCGAGCGGATGGCGTTCTTATATCACACGACTACGCTGAAAGATGAAAAGATCTGGAGCTCGTACAAACTGCCACCGAGGAAAGAGCTTGATACGGGTAGTAAGGATGCCGAGGATCCTAGCCTCGCTCGAGTCTTAGTTGTAGTCGAGACTGTCTTGAGAGATGCGTATCGGCTATGCAGCGACACTTCGCCAGACCGGAAAATGACATAGCAGCGGGCCAATATCCTGAACGAATTCTATGTTGAGGCTTCAAGCAAAGCAAATGGGTTCCGGTATTTCAAGAACGCGTCGACTTTAATCACGTACTTTACTACTATAAAGCAACTGTTGGTATACTACTACCGCGTAGTGCATCGTGAAAGCGGCCATTTTACGCGGGTTAAGCTAGACCAAGTACTGCTCAAAGATGTCATTCAGTCAACTGCTCAGCAGATCCAGGCCATGGACGAAATCATGAAAGCATTGGATCTTGAAGATGAAGTAGAGGCTGAGCTAGCTCTCAAGCATGCCATTCGACGGCTCTATTTAGCTTTAATCTGCCAAACTGTCGGCAGCGTGCCGTTTAAATCGCCCGTCTTGAGTTTCTGCGCTATGCTAAGCAGAAAAGTCCGTGGAAAAGGCCGGGGTTTATAGAAGGAACCGGGGAATTTCAATAGTCATTTATCAGCTCTGACGTGGACTGCTCAGCTCGTGATTTTTGACTATGCTTGTTTCTAAGAGCAAAATGACAAAGATCAAATCTTTGTCTTTCTCGCCAAGATCTGCAAAAAGTTCTTTCAGCAGCTAATTGAGACCCCGTTTGAGCACATTCTACAGTGAAAACTATATTTGTTCAAAGTTGAAAAGACTACTATTGCAAAACACTAAACTCAGTAGTTTTTAGACGGGCAGACAATAGAATATCGCGGGATAGAATTGCAGATATCGCAAGTCTTCGATTTAGTGATTTCTGAATATCAACAAGTCTATACTTTACTCTATGATGAGCTCCTATTCCAAGCAAAAGACTTGATTCCAATGGAATCGTAGAGACTGAAAGACGATCTGAATCTAGAAGATTTTGAAGGCTCGTGGCTCTCTCACTTCAGCAATTCCGAGTTTCTAGAGAGTGCTGAGCTTGCTCTCTTTCGGCGGATCCAAAGAAATGCCCAACTGCGGACCATGTTCTTGACCACGACTGAGAATAGAAGCATGGCCTTATGTCCAAAGACTATAGCCATTTACGAAGCACATGCTCAGGAATTTCTTAGGCGAGTTTTAGTGCTGTTCCATATTTCACTCGGCCCGCCATTGCGAGAACCTGAATTGCTGTCGATGATGTGGCGGAACAATGCTCGATAGCGCCATTTGTTGATCTGAGAAAAGCTGGTCATGATCTATATTTAGTACTACAAGAGTCAGTAGTAGTCTGGCGCGTACAAGGACAATATTCGCTTTTTACTAAAGGCGATTGAGAATCTGCTGCTCTCGTACGTTGCATATATTCTGCTCTTGAGACAATTGTTCTTTCGCTAGCAGACTCCGAGTGCTCTCATCTTTTCATACTTCTGGACCAAGTTAGACGGGACAGTGTGGACTGATGGGACTTTTTCGGTCTGTCTGACGAAAGTATGCACTCGTGCCAAAGTGCTACGCTTGCATACGTCGAATTAGCGGCAGTTTGCAGCGTCGATCACCAAAGAGAAGTTTTCCGTTAAAGAACGAGCGAACTTTGATCTTGAGAAGAGCGCAGAAAAGAATATTGAGAACGAGCTGGATCTGGTTGCGTTAGTTGAACTCAGTAATTACACTTTTTATACTTTTAATTATGTCTATACTGGCACAACGACGCTTACTATGAATACTCTGCTCTACTGGAATTATCGAGCATCTGAGAGCTGGCGTACGTTCTTCCGGTTCGACCATATGCTGCAAAGAAAGAGGCCGCGAGACGCTTTAGAGACACTGTCGCTGCGAATGCTTGATACTTCTAAGCGTGGTCAAATGCGCAAAAAAAGTGCTTATATTGAGATTGATTTACTAGCCGTTGCTCGAAAACTGTACAACGCACTAGACTTGCAATTCCGAGTTCCTGGTCAGCGGAATAGAGTGCTTGTTGTCATGGGCTCTCAGCCGGCCGAGCAAGTGGTTCTGGTGATAGAGACCGGCTCTAGTAAGACTTTGATTGTCATGATTGGAGCTGCAGTTGCCGATACTAGAACTACAATTCTAGTTCTTCTAATGGTGACTTTGCGAAGTGATATGCTAAGACGCTTTCACCAAGTAGGCATTCGGCCCTTGGTCTAGTCCGTCGATTGTAAACGGTCAGTTTCACTCGTTATTGTGTCAATCGAAGTTGCTTGTACTCAAGGCTTTTTTGAATACTGCTATGTTCTAATCAGCAAACAGAAGCTAAACCGTATTGTTATCGATGAGAGTTATCTTACTATCACGGCCAGTAACTATCGACTATGCATGGTCCAATTGGGCTGGTATGTCCGGCAAATCAGGACGCAGACGGTCTGACTAACAGTCACACTTCCGCTCGTGATACAAGAAGCGTTTATCGAGCACAATAAGCTAGTAAGACTTCGGATTATCCGGGAATCGATTAATCGGTCGAATATCAAGTACATGGTTAGTTTTGAGATCGGATTTGGCGCTTTGATTGAAAGAGCTGCCAATCTGGTGTAGGCGTGCTAGTTTAGGCCAGAGATCTTTGACGCTTCTCGGGACAAGATTATTATCTATTGCCGTACTCGGGAGGAAGTGGCTTTGTTTGCTGATCTCTTGCAATGTCTATTATACACTTTTGAGTCCGGGTTTGAAGAAGAAAAGGCTGCTATTTTCTCTCAGTGAATTGCTGACAAAGACTAGTTCGTGATTGTAGTCACGTTTGCTCTTGGGATTGAGTTTGACTATTTCCACGTACGATGGATTATTCACGTAGATGCGTCGAGCGAGGCATCGGCCTTTTCTCAGGAATCAGATAGAGTAGACCGAGATGGTAAGAAGGCTTCTTCTATTGTCCTTTTGCATTTCGAGTAAAAGCCGCAAGTAGATGAGTCTCTCTCTTTCGATCGAGAGACTATGCAGCTATATTTGATCTAGTAATACTGCTCACGAGGCGTGCTTAGCCAGTTTTTGGATGATCAGTCGAATTGGCGGTAGTGTATAGCGGGCGAGGAAATATACTAAGTCTGTCGAGAGTCTCATGCTGAAACCCGGTCTCTCGATTTGAAATTTGAGCTGGCAGTGATTAGAGGAATGCAATTTACTGGCTCGAATGAGATATTACGACAAGACTACATTCGGGATCAAGCGCTTGATAATTATGAGAGAGACTTTGAAGTCATACTAGGCAATTGTCTCTATTGTTGTATCCTTGGCCGTAGGTTCAATCACGAATCAAGTGCTTGCTTCCGGCGGTTCCATTGGATCCATGCGAAGAACGAGGCGTACTAGACGCGGAAAAGGAAAGAAAAGAAGTGGATTCAGCGGTATGTGGCCTGCTGGAACTGCTACTAGCCGCAGGATATCTGCCGGGCGGCGGATTCAGAGCATGAGAAGACGGAATGCCGGTTTTCTGATATGGTCATGCCGCTCTATTACGGAGTATACAAACGGGCGGGTGGCAGTGATTGACTGCAGAAGCACTTTCGGCGGACGTTCCGAACGGAACTCGAATATATGCTCTGACTTGGAGAGACGGCGTCGCTTGAAAGAAACGAGTGTATTCAGACTAACTGCGTAATAGCGTTTGCTTTGGCCGAGTTAAAGTAAGCTTTGAAATACAGAGTTTTATTGCACGTCGCAAAATGTAGAGACTAGAATGTAGCGACTAGAATATAGCGACTAGTTTATATCACGTGATCACGAGGTCTCTCTACGTTAATCGCTAATATTTATAAGAAAGGAAAAGAGAAAAAAAAAAAGAGAAAAAATAATCGCTAATATTTGTAAAAAAGAAAAAGAGAAAAGAAAAAAAAGAAAAAAAAAAAAAATATAAAAAAAAGTAAGTAATAATATATTAATAATAAAGTTTAAAAAGTAAAGTAAATATTAATAAAGAGTAAATAAATAATATTAGAGTAAAAAAATTGAATTTAATAATATAAAAAAGTATAAATTATTAAATAATAATGAAAAATTAAAATTAAATAATAAGAAATTAAATAATTTAAATCGATATTAAAAAGAAAAGAAAATTAAAAAATAAGAAATTAAATTTTAAAAAATATAAATAATATATAAAGAAAAAAAAGTTTAAAATAAATAAAATAAGAATTTAAAATAATATTAAAT